>CAJNDS010002357.1:487830-527830 GCA_905221605.1 Symbiodinium natans
TTTTCGGCTTGTTCTAAGGAGGTATATTGTTGCATAGGTTTCCGCAAGGAACTTCACCGTGCCTTTTATGAAAAATGTGAAAAACGTGCCGTTATCCTGTATTTTTTGTTGTAGGCTCAGGAGAGTTCACGCGATTAGCAACAGCAGAAGTTTGGGGGAAATACGACATGTTGGATGCGGACTCAACAACCAACCACACAAAAAAACACAAAAACATACATGCACGCACACACACACGCACACACACACTCATATGGAATAAACGAAAGCCACACCCACAGCAACGAACAGAAACACATATCCGTTCACTCAACTGGGAATGCCCAGCCAATGTACGCAGGTACACATCAGAGCACGGGTGGAATGCTGAAGGCAAGGAGGTCCGAACGAGTCAGAACGCAGCGGAGATGCCACCAAACAACGTGTACACAAACCTTTTCAACCCCCAGCCCTGTAAAAAATATGAAATGCCACCTTGGTTGGAAATAGCCCTAGATTTCCGAGGTGGCTTGCGGTTTCTCCTACCCGGCCGCAGCTCTGTCCGGAAAGGTTTCAGGCGTTGGGCTTGAGAAGTGCGAGATGCTTGGGGACTGCGCAGGTTTGCAAAATGCAGGGGCAGGTGTTTAGGAGACCAAGAGCCCGGGGAGTGGGGTGTGAGGTTACTTTTACAAGCACGGTGGTTTGGGATGTTCCCCTTTATCCTGACAGTCCTATCAGTCCTTTAAAGTACCCCCGATTATAGTCCCCATTAAGGACTACTAGTATAAGGGGGAACATCCCAAACGGTGGTTGAGGTTGCGGTTGACTGCAGCTCAAGGAATGAATTTGGGGAATGGCACATAGAAGGTTGCATCAAATTTGTTTAGATTCCATTTCTGTGTCATCTCAGGACTACAACCATCTACACCTTCACCTGGTTGCGGCACCGTTTGCCCGTGGGGACTTGTTTGCCAGGCCCGGACGTTTCTGACTTCTCGCGCCCCAAGCTGTTCAGGTTCGCCACTGAGACATGCCAAAAACGCCCAAGTTCTTGTCTGAGTTTGAAGCCTTGCGAGCTTCAAAGTTTTTGTTGAATCCAAGCCCCAAGAATCCTCCAGTCGATCCTGGGTTCATCGAAGCGGCAGACCCCTGCCAAGCCATTGCGAGGCCGGTTTTCTATCCGCTCCCCGAAGTGGAGGTGCGGCCAAGGATGCCGAAGATGCCTTGATACCCTACGGAATAAAGCCTCTAAACGTCCCTAAGCAGCTGATGCTTTGTGGCTTGCTCAAACAAGGACAGCTAAGCTTTAGTAGACATGAAGACCCCAACTTTCTTACTCCGAAATCCAAAAGCGGGACCTTGCCCAAGCCCAAGCCCAAAGGTCTGCCTCATGTCCAAAGCTTGACGTTGGGTCCCTGCAGGCACAGCTGCAGAAGAAAGGATTGGAGCCTCGGCTTCGGTCTCCTTAAACGGCCCTACAACGTGAATTACGGAACGGGGTGTTTTGTGCAGCCTTGAACCCTGCCATCTTCATCAGCCACAAGCCCTAAGCTGCTCAGGGAAGCCTTAAGCCGAGAGAGAAAGCGCGGCATTCTCTCCCCAGGTCCGGCCGCATCCTGCGTTGGATTTGGCAGGCGAGGAGGCGCAGAGCCAATGGATCGCACGGCTCGACAGCCAAGCCCGGCAGGGGGAGCAACTCCTATGACTCCTCCATCGCCTGTTGCTTGCAGCAAGGGCTCCAAAGGACATTCGCGGCCCGGAAGCTTTGCATGTCTATGAGGGAATCGCTCGCTGGTGGTTGATGAGAGCAGCTGGAACAATGCAAACTGCCACAGCAGCGCACCTTGCAAAGCTGCGCTTCGCGCAATGACTCTGAAGTTGCATCTGGGAAGGCTGTCGTTGAAGTCAAGGTTGACAACGGCGTTTACCTCGAGTTCGCTGATTGGACCGAATGAATGATCGTAGTTTGTGCGACGTTACTCAGTTGCCAAGTGGCGCAAGGTGGATGGGAGCAGACAGGTGTCGACCGAATTCACGCCAGTGCAAAGAGCTTCCATGACAAGCCTGTCTCCGTGTTCGGGAGCTGTCCCGCCTCTAGAAGCTGAACAGCCGCACAGCAGAAAACCATGAAAGCTGTGGCCCAGATAAGGGTCCCTTTGTCCGGCAACCTTGGAAAGTAGCATGGCAGGGCGCTGGTCCTGAAATTCTCACCTGCAAAAATGTACGCAGCAAGCCTTGTTCACGAGGAAAGCTCGTGTGGAGAGAAATTGGCGGATGGGCCAAGGAAGAGGGTTGAGGAGTTGAGTAAGCACCCTCTCACAAAAAGCCTTGAGCGGCCGCTGTTTCTTCCCGCCTTGAAAACCCAATCGATGAAGCTTTTGGGGCCTCGGAGATCTTGGACCCACCAGCGCAAGTCCCAAGCTCTCCGCTGCGAACCCAACGGAGACTCCAAGCATGGAAGACTAACCTGAGCCTGAATGACGCAACGGGCCTGAAGCCCTTGAGACCCCCCATTTCTCCAAGCCCCCCAAAAGAATTAGTGTAGCACCTCAAACTCCCTCAGGCCTCAACTATCTTCACCCCCTTGCTCCCAAGACCCTCCCTTCCCCCTTCCTTGCATCGCTTTCCCCTTGTCAAGGAGAACTGCTGCCGCCTTTGGGCTCCAAGGATTCGTTTCGTTCTGGGCTCTTGCCAAGGGCCCCCGCGAGGTGCTGACAGAGACGGTGGCGGGGGCCTGAGATCTTTATTCCCCTCGGTGTGGGGAGTGCCCCACCCCCCTGCTGTGAAGCCCGAAAAACGTCCCGGCGACTATTCTTGGAGTATCCACTCCCAGAGAAGCCCGCAACCACATGAGGGGATGCTCGAAGTACATAACTTTTGTTTTTGATTTTTTTTTGTGGGTTCTGGTTGCCTTGCAGGCGTTTAAATTGTAAAGCATTCGGA
The DNA here is from genome assembly GCA_905221605.1 of Symbiodinium natans. Classification (NCBI taxonomy): domain Eukaryota; class Dinophyceae; order Suessiales; family Symbiodiniaceae; genus Symbiodinium; species Symbiodinium natans. The sequence goes on from CAJNDS010002357.1 coordinate 490,753, forward strand.
TACTTTCGGCTTGCTTTTACAAGGGCCCAGCTCATTCCAACCTAGAACCTGAAATCTGACCTTGTCTTCGCCTGCAACCGCCTGAAATCCGCAAATCCCAAGCTACTAGGCACAGCCTCTGCAGTTTCATTCTGGACGCGTACCCTAAGTCCCAGGTCCTGAACCATATGATCCAATTCAAGGCGTCCTCGACCCTAAAGAGCTTATTTGGGAGGGTGAGCCCAGAAATCCCAAAGAAGCACGAACGCCATGACACGAACGCCATGAACGGCATGAACGCCCGCAGTCTCAGTTCAGGGGCATCTTGCTGGGCTGACTCAGTCAGCACGTCCAAGACGGAGCCGGGGGCCTTGGGCCACCGGCGGAGGGCTTTGGGGAGGCTTGGGGAGGGAGGAACGTTGCGGAACCTGGTGGAACGTTTGGGGGCACAGAGGGAGGAGGTTTTAGAGGCGAGTTTGGGGCGTCGTGTTGCGGGGCGGCATAGCCGGTGACAGGGGCCACAGACTTTGTGACTTTCCCTTCTGAAGAGCTGTGCCGCCTCTCCCTTGTCGTTAGCAACCATGAACCCTAAACTCAAGGGACTGAGCGGAGCCCCAGCAGCGGAACCTTTGACGACTTCAGGCAATGCCATTGGAGGCAGTGTGGGGCTCGGCCAATCTTGCTTTGACCCAATGATGCAAGGGATGTTCGGAGGATATGCTGATGAAACACCAGACCGTCAGCAAGACATGTGGTTTCACGGTTCAACTAGAAGCTTGCCATTGGGGGCAAAGCTTTGCTTTCTGCGATCATTTTGTGTGCTCGTCCAGGCTCAATGTCCTGGCAACTGATCTTACACGCATCACACATGCAAGCCCGCGCAAGCGTAAAGTCCGGCCATGCAACTGCAACCTTCGCCCCTAACCCACACTCTAGACAGGTTTAGGCTTTAGGGCTTGATGTCCTGCACGTGACACCCTAAACATCTGAGATGAGACTTGCCCGGTCTTGACCATAGTGCACACAAGCAGAAGGGCCACAAGCACTTCAAAGCCGGGATTTTCTTTTAAACCTCCCCGCGAGCAGACCAACACCAACATCCAAAGCAAAGGAACCCCCCACCCCCCCGCTGTACAAACCCTCATTCGAACCTAGGCGCCCACGAAAGTTGGAAACCCCTCCTCAACAGCCCAAACACCCAAAGAGCTCCCCGGAGTCGAGCCCACTCGTGGCCATGGACGACTTTGACTTGGTGAGCGAGCCCTCCACAGCCCAGGTGGAAAGCAGCTAAAACTTCGCGCAACTCCGGGTTGTTCTGTCGGTTCTGACGGTTCTGAGGGTTCTGAGATGTTCTGAGGGTTCCTGCAGCGCAGGTGAGAGCAGTTTCTTGCAGCGCTTCTAGACTTGTTCAAGGCAGTACTCCTCCCTTCCGAGATGCTTGCGCTTGAGGGGCTTCTAGGGTTCGGCCGCGTGCCATCAAGCAGGTGCTGATGGGCGCCCGATCCCGACAAGGCGGGGGACGCGATCCCCGTGCTGTGGCCACTCGTCTTGCAAGGCAAGGCTTTTGGGGGCTGACTGTCTGTGGGTCACGGGTTTTTCAAGAGTTTCTGTAGACCCCACGCCCCCAGCCTACGACTTAAAAGTGCAACAAAACCGAGCCCAGGCCATTGAGTTGGACGACTTTGACTTCGACCCCAACATGCTGCCTGACCTACTAAGCCCCCGACCCCTTGGGGTCCGAAAAGAAGCATTGCAGCATCCATCCCATTGCTTCTCGGAAGCCGAAGACCTTTTCATGTACACACCTGTAAGGCCCTGAGATTTTTGGGAACAGGGACCTGGATTCCTTGGTGCTGGTCTTGGAGCTGGGTTCAGCCCGTTTGCCTAAACAGTTCGAGACAATGTTAAAACCCTCAAACGGTCAATGGGCATCCGGAAAGAGACTCACCAGAGCTCTGCCCTGCATTAGGACCAAGGGCTGATGGGGTTTGCGCCGCCTTCACAAGTAGCGGTGTAGGCACCAAGGCTGAAGAAGCTCTGGGAGGAGGGCATAGGAGGTCATGACTTAGAGCGCGACTTCAGCTTTCAGGACCTTGTTGCTGTGAATGGTTCAGACGCTTCCCATCTGGCCGGAGACGGCTGCAGCTAAAACATGTGGACTCATGATGTTCGGGCCATTAGGCTTCGAATAGCTTGCAGCCTGTAGCACGAAAAAAGCTGGTCTATACAATGTTCTGAAAAAAGAATGGAGCCTCCAAAAAGCTAAACGCTAAGCCGAAAACCAAGAGGTCCTCCACCAGCTCTTCTGTGGCCGCGGCTTCTGTGGCTGCGAAGCCACCATCGACAGGTGGCTGCTCGGGCACAGGGAGGGAGTTGCTGTAAGGGCTCCAGTACAACACCTCTTGATCCCTTTATTGGAGCTGCAAAGTCCTCGATGTCGCAAACCAGAACTTTTTTGAATCCACCATAAAGCCCCTTTGCCCTGTTTTGGGGGTGGCCATATGCAGCTCCAAAGGCTTCTGTACATGTAGCTTCTGGTCTCATTGGTGAGAGTGCTGTGAACTAATTGGCATGATTGGCCAATCTCCCGCCCTCCCCTGAAAGTCACGGCCACGAGCACGGGCATCGACGTGGTGGATCCGGAGGAACTGAAGCGGAGGACAGTGGACGGGTCTTTTTTCTTCGTGGTGCTTCCTCATGTTTTGGTGGCTTTCTTGGTTTCTTCAGCTTCAGGTCATTTCAGGTCTACCTAATTCTTGTCCTATGTGCTTCAAGAACCAAAAGCCGTAGCCTCACGACCTCTGATGTGTTGAAGGGTGCTGATGAAGCTCGTAGCCTCCACCGACAGTGCAGGATCATGTTTTTCGGAAGGGCAACCTGTGTCGGCCACCGTGGGTATCAGACTGAAGCAAGCATGAGGTTGAAATCTACTAGCGTTCGGAAGTTGGGGCTAGATCATTTGCAGATGTGGTTGAAGATGCTGGCCCATGACCCCTTGCCGAAGAAGATGAGGCAGCACAGTGGCACGTCCCGCAAGTTCGGAGACCTTATTGCCGGACCAACCCGAAGTTCACGGTTAAGCTGTTAACAACCTGCATCTTTTTTCCAAAGGGGCCACTTTCAAGACTGTCAAGACCGATAGCGTCCGAGGAAGAAAGCCTCAATGAATCTTTCCAGGATACGCGGCACTGGCTCTGCGCCGATGTGGTCGCAGCAGCTGCGCGAGCGAGCGGGAGAGACTTGCCCAACCCGGGAGCACAAACCCCAAAGGGCTCTTGGGGACATCGTGGGGACGGTTTCTGGGAGTTGGGCTGAAGTGCCTCGTCACTGAGCCTCAAGGCCCAAAGAGCTAAGACCCAGCGCTCGACCCTCAAATCCTGAAACTTCTGGTCCCCTTCATCCCGAAATCCAGTGGCCAAGGAGCTTTGCAGAAGCTTTGCCGATCTCCTTCAGCATCAAGCCCGGGAGAGGTATCACGCCCGTGGTTTTTGGTAGGGCCTTCTTCGGCAAAAGGGACGGCTGAGGGGGAAACAGATCATGCTTGCGACTCGTGACATGCTCGGAGAGGCCCAAAGTTGCGCTCGGCCTCTTCGGGACCTTGCTGCTGCTGGCCATGTTCGGCGGGATCTGGCTCACAGCCAGGGGGGCGGCCCCTTTGCAGACCTGGATGTTGACAGAATTGGCACAGCCATCATGTCAGGATGCATCTTTTGACAGAGGGCTTGTAGGGCTTGTGCAAGCTGGCTACCCAATTCCTCCGGAGCTGTTCCGTTTTCCTCCTTTCTCAGCAAGCGCTTCGCAAGTGGACTTCAAGTCGACGTCAGACTAAGCTCAGGTGCCCCTGGATGTCGCTGCAGTTGCCCAAGCTGGCACAACCACAGCCCCACTTGCAGAAGTGGTCGTGGACAGTGTGGCGGCGAAGCCCGAAGGCGCATGCAGTGCTCCCATGTTGCATGTTCTGCGTACCCAGGCGAGCTGAAGAAAGTCTGCCTAGGTGAGACTTTGAGCTAGCACTTCCTGCTTCTACCACAACCAGCACTTAGAGATTCTTGGAGTTGTACTAGTTATACTCGGTTGGATGCCCTTGGAGCCTGAACAGACTCGAAGCTCTCAAACCTGAAATACGTAGCTAATCTGCAGGCAATAATGCCATAATTCCCAGATAGAAGCGTCGGCTGCCTCGAGGCGCAGTGCAGGTTCAGACCGAGCCTGACGAGGTCGGGGAACTGGTCTGAACTTAGCCGCGCGAAGTGCTGAAGCCCCAGTAGCTTTAGCCCAGCACCAAAGCCCTGAACTCTCTCCAAGTTTGTTCCAGGCTATTCAAGCCTGATGCGATTCAGAGCTTTGCGAACGCTAAAGAAACGCAGAAACTCCAAGCCCGAAGCCTGGGGCCCGAAATGCCTTCGGATGACTCCAAAAAGTTCGCTAAACCTTCTGGGCTTGCTTGGCTTCCGATCCCTTAGAGGTCATCGCCGAGCCAAAGAAGGCCAGCAAAGCGGAGGACGGGAGTTTTGAGTTCACCTGGATCAGTTCGATGAAAACCAGTTTGAGCTGCAAGGCCGCAGCCAGCTTGCTGTACCCTATGCTCAGAAAATGTTCTCTGGCAGCAAACGAGTGACCGAGTAGGGTCGAGCAGTTCACGGCACTCTGAGCCTTAGGAGTTTTCGGTGGAGTCATCCACAGCAGGATGCTAGCTTGTGAGCTGTTGCCAACGGAAGAGGGAACTTCGCTCCCCAACTTAGATGGGCGCACAGCTGCTGCACATTTATGTCGCTGAGCGTTTTGGTTGGTAGAGTCCATTTAGGGTTTGGAGCTCCTGCCCATCCATCCATCCCGCCTTTCCGGTACTCATACTATCACTTCAATACTTTATATAGCAGATAACATATGTGCAGTGCCATGCCCAAAGTTTTCAATATTATAGGGGACAAATTTACTCATACTTAGCACACAATCGACTCAATTTGGCTTCCTTGGCTCCAATGGCTGAATCTGCCAATACCGCAGGACCCCTCTCAAGCGATGTTTGCTGCGCTGCAGAGGGACAACAAGCGCCTGAGGCCCCTTCTGTTCTCACCGGCGGTCTTTAGCTAAGTCGTTCTGTCATTTCAGGCATCAGATCCTTTCAAGCTTCGTTTGTTAATCAAAAAGCACCCGGAGGGTTCCACGACCTAGGGGTTTAGAGCTTGGCCCAAGAGAGACCGCTGAGAAGAGGAACGCTGCCTAGGTTCAACTCGGGCTTGACCCTCTAAGCGTAGTTACATGATCCCTTAATGCGGTCCCTTATCTCTTTTAAAGGGTTCTGATGTATGGGCTCGTAATTTGTATAGGGTATACAAGGGGTATACAAGGGGTACCATTTTACGAGCCCATCCTAGGGGACCATGCAACTACCCTCAGAGACCCGAGTCTCAAGTTCTTTGAAAGATCTTGAGGCAGGACATTGCGAGCCTGCGCGGCGACGTGCAGGAGATGAAGACTCTGCTCAGGCTCACCGGGTACGCAAATTACTGCAGCAAAGCCACAAGATTATGGCAAGACTTGGGTGGTTGCTGGAGCTTTCATACCGGTGGTTCGTAGGTAACTCGTCACCAGTTTGCCGCAGATGTTTTGTCGAGGCCTTCAAAGCTCGAGCATGAAGAAGCGTAGACAGAGGTCTAGTCGTCGTTTAAGCTTGCATTAGCCTCTGAGATAGCACTGCCCTGAGTAAGCCCGTAGTCAGAGACTCATTTGCATTGAACCAGTACCGCCACGCCCGAGATACCATCGGTAAAGCTGCAAAAGCATGCGGCAGCTAACCTTTTCCCCTTAGCCGATATTGCCTCAACTTTACGTCTGTGACCAGACGGACCAAATTCAGCGGTTGCAGCTTCAAGATGCACTCGGCCGCTCTCGCCGTGTATGCTCCAATGTACGTCACTTTCATGCATCATGCTTACGGGAGAGTGGCGACAACGTATCTCAGTGACAGTATTTCCGTACAGTCTCGAATAGAGCCACAGCCTGTTCTTCAGCCCTTCAGCCGCTCTCTTTTTCTCTTTCAGCCATCACTCAATCTAGGCACCGAAAACCCAAAGCCCTCAACTACTCAGCCCCCCAACCCCCCCCCCCCTCTCTGTAAAGAGAGCGTGGCTCTTTCGGCCGCTTTTTGTGCAGGGGCGCTTTCGCGACCGGTGCCGAGGCCTCTCGGGAGCGGCCCGCGGAGGCCTCATTTCTTACGGAGCGAGGGAGGGAGGGAGAGAGAGAGAGGGAAGGTGCTTTTGGAATGTGTTGCTTGCGTTTGTTTGTTTGGTGGGGGGTGGCGGGGCGACAGTTGGCATTGGCCAGGCGTCTTGTTTTTGTAGTTGGATGATTTCAGGCTTCTTTGCCCAGAGCGACGTCAATTATCCTGAGGGTCGAACAGGTTTCGGGTTCCCAAGCGGCCTTGTCTGGCCTGCACAGTTCAGACCTTGAAGCAAGAGGCGGTTTCGGGTTCAGGGGAGTCGGCCCCTAGGCCATCTTCCGAAAAGCACGGCAGAAGCCTGCGCAATCCCCGACAAGACCCAGCCACGTTTAACCCTTTCGAGCCCTCAAATGCCGGGGCTCCAAGCCTGTACAGCGCAACCATCAAAGTCTGCACTTTCACTTTAGAGGTTTCGGTTCTGGGGCTCTTGACAACATGGTTCCTTCAGGCTTGAGCCGCAAGTCGGCAGTTCCGGAGTTCAGGGCTTCGAGGGGCAAACCCCGACTCTTGAAGAGCCCGCTCTCGTGTGCCAGCCGACGTCCGCGCCCGTTGCTGCAGCACGGCCTACGGAGGAGCCGAAGCCGGTCCCCGTGGGGACCCTAAGGGATAGGGTTTAGGGGGCGGGCTGTTTTGTGTTTTTTTTTTGCGTTGGGGCGCTGGATCTGATATGTGGGTTTGCTTGTACAGCCTTTGCAAGTGAAAAAGATGATGGACATCCGGAGCTGCCATCGAATTTTTGACAGCGTGCTGCCTCAGTGTATCTGAGTGCTGGAACTCGGGGTGAGGTTCTAAAGCAACTGAACCACTGAGCCATCTCGCAGATCCCATAGTTCTTCCGTGAAACCTTCGGGTACACAACCTTCAGGACAGGTGGTAGGTCTTTCCGCCTTTCCCGTGCTCAGGCCACAGCCGCTCCAGTCGTCGAAGAAGGTGCGGGGTTGGACGAAGGTTGTTCCACGAAGCGGGTGAACCCTTGGGGCTTGCAGGAATCCTGCTTCATTGCATAAGAGGAGTGTGTGTGTGTAGGTTCCTATTGGGGCCTGGAGTTTTGCTATTCTTGATCTTCCGAGGGGCTGCATTGAGATTCTGCACGTGAAGGTGGCGCCCTTGGCCATAGCGTGAAGCATCAGGAAACTCCAGAACATCAGGTTCCTTTCTCTCATGCGCATGCTTATCGGCACATCCGGCCCTACTAGAAGTGGCCCACAGGGCTGCATCCGGCCTCACGGAAGCTACACGCCGATTGACAGCAGCCCACCTTGATATTCTCAAAGACCTTCTCAAAAGAACTCGCTCGTTCGTCTCTGGTCTGGCTGGACAATGCAGTCCTTTCCATTGTTGTAGCGCAAGCGGCTCCTGATAGAAAGCTTTGGCAACACATTCATAAGCCCAAGTGATTGTGCTACATATCGTTACCTTCGAGCACGCATGATTTTGACGTGCTTTTAGTTTGGCTGGATCCCGTTGGCCTCAAACCGATGGTTTCAATCGGTTCTGGTGGTTTGCCAACTTGCAATTTTCGCAGGGAAAGGAAATATGAAAACAGTACACCATGTGATGAATACGCCAGATGCTGCCGCAGGAGACAACGACCCCGGCGAGATCCGCATCGCACCTCGCCTTGCATGCCAGATTCTAATTGCGCTTGCAGCGCATCCGGTCGCTTTCTTTATCCTGGAACCCTAACCTTCACCACAGCCTCTTAGCACCCCGTCTTCAGGATGCCACCGTCAAGAGCGGTTTTGTCCACGCTTGAGGTGTGTAGCCAGAGTATGCCGAAGCCTAAGCTGCCCTTCGCGGCCGAAGCTTGAATGCCAGGTTGGCAACCCCAAACAACTGCTTTTTCCAGTCATGAAGCATGCAGACACCAAGGAGACCCCGCGCTGACCTGGACAAGGCTGCAGGGGGGGTTGGCAACATGCGACCAAGAAGCAATGCGCAAAGCTTCGCATCCTGAAGCCGCAAGAATCGCACTCTGCTTTCTTTGTGTGTTTTGTGAGGTGCCATAGTGCCGTGTCTTCCCTTTTGCGCGGTTGTTTGCAATGCTCGGCTCCGGTGCTAGGCATGTCTACAGAGCTTCAGATATGACGGCAGGGAATAAGAGGGTGTGCTGTCCCTCCGACAGAAATCCAGATCAAAGTAGCAGTAGTGGCCATCTTCCTGGCGAGTTTGGGGATTTACGCTGGCCTCTCTTTGGCCCATGGCGCTGCCCGGAGAGTCCAGGGAGACTCCAAGTGCCTCCAGGCAGCTGTCGAATGAGCTGGCGCGGAGGCCTTCTTCCGAAGCAGGTCTGTGGGCTGAAATTTAAGGTTTAGGGTTTATTTGGTTTAGGGAATAGTGCTTGCAGGCGGTGCATCGAAGCAGGTTGTATGCCCCAAACAATGCTTGCACTATGGGGTTCCTATGTTAGGAGGAGTGCGCGTGTGTGCGCACGGGGCCTCGAAATCGATGACCTCCCAATCTTTCCTGTGGGCCTGGATGGTTTTCGCCCAGGCGCTGCGCGTATTGCGAATCGCGATGACCCTCCTGGTGTTTCCGTGTGCCCGCGTCGCTGTCGCTTAGGTGCCGTGAGCTCAAACGTTTATGGCATCCAAAAATTCCAAACAGGGTCACGAAAATGGGTCAGAGATGCACATTCCTGCTTTTGGGAACTCTCACCCCGGTCCCGTGTGCCTCGTAAAGTGCAGACCCATCCTTGCTTGTGGGCCCTGTGCGAAAACGCTTTTTGAGTGTCCTTGGGATGTTTTGTTGTCATCCGGAGTGGTCTTGGAGTGCTCTCGGAGCGGTCTTGGCATGCTCTTGCAGTGTTGTCGCGATTTTTTCGGACTGCTTTTGAAGCGGTCTTACACATTTTGGGGTCTATGCTGGCATACGAATGCTATCAAATAGTCAGCTCGCCCACGCGCAGATTTGTCAGCAGTTAGCGGAATGTGCCTTTGGAACTGGGCTGAGAGGTGAAGAGGTGGACCGCATTGCGAGCCAGGCTCGGCAAGTCATCGCGGAGAGCCGAAGGCTGTTAGATACACAGTCTTCGCACAGCGGTTTTGGTTCGCTGGCCAGCGACCGCAGCGACCGCACTTTGCCGAGTTCCGTGCGTCCTCCTGTGAACTCGGTGAACTCAGCGCGAGAGGCCCAGTCGGAGGAGCAAGAGCGACGGCGCCGACAGGATCGTGAAGCAGAGCGCGCAGCCTTGGAGCTTGAGAAGCGCTTCGACGAGGACCTGCGGAAGCAGAAGTTGGCCACCCGTCAGGCCGAGGCGCTCCTAAGCGAATGCCAGGCAGAGCTGGAGAGGCGCAGGGGGGACACGCCGGCTGCAGGCTCCAGGAGCCCTGCAGAAATCAGGGAGGAGGCAGCGCAGCTGCGCCAGGCGGCCAAGAAGGCCGAGGAGTCTGCACGGCAGCAAGCGAGTGAGCAGCGGGAGGTGCGGCAAAGACTGCAGCAGCTCATCGATGCTGCTAAAGCTGAGGTGTCTGAGGCAGTACAGCAGCGAGCCGATGCCATCAAGGAGAAGCAGGCGTCCATGCGCCGGCAACAGAAGCAGCTACAGAAGGTTCAGGCCACGTGCGTGGAACTGTCTCAGCAGATCAAGGAGAAGAAGCGTCTTTGTGAAGAGACCGACAGGCAGACGAAGTCGGCTGGAGTGTCCATTACCAGGTCCAGGCGAGAAGCCACAGAAGTCGCAGCGCTCGCCAGCGCTCTTCAGAGCCGGCTGGATGTAGAGGAGACAGAGACGGTCGAGACGATCGAGACCTTGGAGAGTGGGGAAGGCTCCCGGTGCGACACTGGCGCCACTGGTTCAGACAACAGCCTGCGTAAGCTGGAGGAGACGGCGCTCTCGGCCAAGGTGGTTGGCACGCAAAACCGTTGCCGGAGCTTGGAGCAGCAAGCGCTTGCAAGCGCCTCCAGGGCAGAGGAGCTCTCTGCCCTCGTGGAACTTTATCAGCTCCGGCTATCGCAGCCAGGCGACGCTGGTGTTGCAGGTGATGCTGGTGCACCGAAAGAGCTTCATGCTGCCCAGGAGGAGCATGCCGAGTTGAAGGAGGCACATCGTCAGGCTTTGGCACAGCTGAATGGTCAGCACTTGCAGAAACTGGTGACTTCCCTTACAGAGCCCATTCGCACTTCCAGGACTGAGAGCACGCCCTCACCGAGCCCAGCTGGGTTGTCGGAGGCTGCGCAAAAGATCGTAAGCTGCGAAGCCGAGCACCTACGCGAGCTGTGCCTCGTGGAGCAGCGAGTCGCCGAACACGAGCTGTCTCAGTACGAGGCATTTCTTGCTGGACCGGAGGCTGGTAAGGCGAGTAGCTCTGTGGGCACACTCCAAGAGTTGCAAGGCAGAGGGAAGCTGAGGGCTGCACGGCTGATCCACGACTCTTTGCATCAGCTAGGCAGTCGCCTGGAGCATGTCATGCAGGGAGAGGTCGCTGGCTTGGACCTCTCGGGCAAGATCGGCCCTGTGCTTGTGGAACGTCTCAACGGCAGCATCCGCAAGGGCATCGAGGTGGCCAAGGAGGAGTTGCAGTGCCGGCGTTCCGAGCTTTCCGAGCTTACTGCCCAAGGCGAGCCGGGTGCCCTGGGAACGCAGCATGCGCAGCTCCGCGAAATGCTCGACGAAGCGCGGGCATCTTGCCAGGGCCAGACTGAGCTCTGTGCGCAGCTGCGCTCCTCTGTGGCGGCCCTCGAGGCCGAGGCTGCCGCCCAGATGCAACAGCGTGAGGAGGAGCTGGGCCGTGGGGCGGCGCTGCGCACCCGGCTGGAGGAGGCATTGCGTGCAGAGGCAGCCATGGGTATGGAGCTGTGCTCCAAACTTGAGGAGGAGTGCCGTGAGTTGAGAGTGTCGGCACAGGGCCTAGAGCTGTCATCCAGCCACGAGACCCAGGCGTGCGAGTTGCTTCGAGAGGAGCTTAACGCCAAGGAGGAGGCGGCCGAGCAGCTCGCAGCGAGGGTGGCTGGATTCGAGCACGCGGATGCCGAGTTGGAGCAACGGCGGCAGGGTCTCCAGTCCCGCATGGCTGCAGTGTCCAAGGCGCTGGACTTCAAGACTGCCCAGGCGAAGAAGGTCCACGAGGAAGCGCAGGCGTGCTGCAAGGCTCGGGCCCAGGCGGTGGTGGCCACAGAGGCGGAGCGCATGGCGCTGCACGCCGCGTTGGCCAACCTGGAGGCCGAGAAGCAGGCGTCGTTGTCCCAGGAGCGACTGCTGGATCGCAGTCCTCCTTCGTCCACGGCACAAGCCGCTGGTGTACAGTAGCACCCGCACGACGGTGTGCACTCGTTAACGCTAGTTGAACCGCTGGTTCAAGATCAGAAAGACACGGCGAATCATGCTTCGTGTTCATGCTGTTGCTGCTGTTGCTGCTGCTGCTGCTGCGGGAAAGACTCCAAGGTGCTGACAGCAAAATTAAAAGCCTCGGAAGCTTTTGGGGGCTCATGCACTCTCTTGGCAGGGTGCTGGAGCCCCACTCTGCAGTGAGGCTTTCCCGTTGCACTGAGCCCCAACGAGAACCACCAGTGTGGGACCTTCGAGACCCAATGGTTTCATGTTTTGTGACAGAAGCCAAGGTTTTCAACGATGAGCTTCAGGCTTCAGGGCTAGTAGATTGAGGTAGATTCTTTAGAGCAGGGGGCCAGGGGGTCTGGAAGGTATGGCATGGCGCGGACACACTCGGGGGCCACGGACAGGAAAGCGCTGGAAAATGTGCGGCACACGCAGCAGGTCCTACCTTCCCGATGATGCTCACAGCTAGGTCTAGCTAGGTCTAGACCCAGCTCTAAATGTGCTCAGGCTGGAAACTGCAACTATCGGCCGAAAGACCCAAGTCCCAGAACCCTCAAAACGAGTCCTGTGCTCTGGAGCCACTGCAGCGCGATGCGGGACATATGATAGTATACGATGCGCTCTAGCAAGCTCCTACCGAGGTGATGATCTGCCTCGACAATTCGGACTTTACAAGGCTGTCTCTCAATCTGTACAAAGGTTCATTGTTTCAGGGCCTTCAGGGGGCTTCGAACAAATTGTTTAGACTTCGATGAGCTTATGGCTTGCGATGGCCAGCCTTAACACCAAGCATTCAGACATCACCGACATCCGCCGACATACCTTGTCATCATATTGCCATTGCAAAAGCCTGAACTGCTCCTGAATCCGAAGCCTATAGGTAGATCGGAGGCCACTGTACATTGGAGCCATATCCCAAGATCGCCCAAACTCCACAGCCAAACAAATGCCTCGCAGGAATGGTGATTACATGCCCACACGCTTCGACTCGCAAACTGATGCAGCCAACCTTTTGTGTGGCGCAAAGTGCGGCCGGCGAGCTTAGTCCTGTCCAAGATTTTAGGATGAAGGGTTAGGTGACGGAATTCTTCATGTGCTTCCTGTTAGTTGTGGGGAGCGCCTGCACCTTCCTGAGCAGCTGCGCCAGTGCTCCAACTTTGCTTCGGGGTCAGTTAGAAGAGCGCTTTAGGTGCAGTCCAGAGCAAGCCCTGAACCTCAATCCGTGGCCAGTGCCAGGACCAATCAGAACCCAGAGAATGCTGTTGGCATCCTGGCGAGCGCCGGAGACCGGATCGAGGCAAGGTCTAGGGTTCAGGGAGCTCGTCTGCACAAACCGGACTCCCAAATCCTGAGAGCATCTGTTTGAGGGTCGGTTTCCAGGGTTATGAAAGGACAGTGTCTGTTTATTTGTGCGTTTTTGGGGTTTAGTTTGTCTTTAAGCATTGCAGAGCTGTAGGGGCTGAGCGTTGGTTCAGCCTATGCAGCCGCAACGCCCATCCAGGTCATGGTGACCCCAACAGCAGATTTGGGAAGACTGGCCGGGAGCCGTAGTTTTCCCGAAAGTCGGATCCGGCTGGTGAGGCTAAGTCCTAAGCCCAAAGCCGGCGTTTTGTAGATTCTCGTTCCAGCAGCTTTGACGGTCCCACTTTCTCACCACCTTTACTGCCCCCCTGAAGTTGTGAAACGTTCAAAGACGTGAACTTAGCGTTTGGCCGTGCAGCTTTCGTCCTGGTTTGCATTGTTTTTTCGGCGTTGTCAGCGTTTTCACACTCTTTCGCGACTCATGGATGGCATTCACTAGCCGCTGAACGACTACAAGTCCTGTTCCACCACCGCCCTCTCCAAGGTGACTGAGCTGAACAGAGTTCAGATAGGCAGGTCCTTGTGCAGGGCATCAGAGTTCCGGTAGAAGTCTGCGCAGCCTAGCTGCCACGCAAGAGGGGCAGGGCTGACTTCAGTTCACCTTGCCTTTTCATAGCATGCGAGTCTGACAGGTGGCAATTCCGATCTTCTCCGCGCCATTCAGACGGCGCAGTTAGCAGGGGACTTGGGCGGCCACAGGGGATGTTCCCAATTCTGGGTCGGCCCATGTCAGGACCGAGGACTCGAAGGTGTGTTGTGTGCGGGTTTAAGGCCTCAGCATTTAAAGCCTAAACCCGAAGCCCTAAGCTCCAAGCCCTAAGCCCTAAGCCCTAAGCCCTAAGCCCTAAGCCCTAAGCCCTAAGCCCCAAGCCCTGAACCCTAAACCCGAAACCCCCACTGAGATCTTCGCAGGATGGGCTGGCAGCATGTGCTTTCGACCGCTTTCCCTGCATCGTGATGATTTGTCCTTGTGATAACTATCTCGCATATGAGAATTTATGTGCTCGGCGTGTGCCGAGGCCCTGAAGCACAGGCAAAACAAAAAGCAGAAGCAAAGGCCAGGCTTTACAGTTACAGGGCTTTGCAGAGGTTTTGCGGGGCTTTCCAAGGACTTTCCGGTGAACGGTGGTCGAGTATTGGGACATATTTGGACTTGTGCCGTCTTTCTGTTGATGTGGCTCCAGTGTTCTACTCGAGAGCCATAGTTCAAGTCGCTAGCTCCTCTCGCTACCTTAGACCATCGGTCTCGCAAGGCATCTTGAGGCCGTGGGCTTCGTTAAAACCGTTCAGAAGGTTGGGCAACAGAGGCCCCCACAATTTGTGACCCAAAGCACCCCGCTCTGCGACACGGCTTTACGCAAGCGCACAACAGTGCATTCAAGACTTGCAGGATTATCGCCTTTGTCGGCAGTCCGGTAACTGCGACAGAGAAGGCCTATCCGACCCACCACGCTTTGTCTCAATTGCGCTGTTGTTCTTGTGCGTCTTTTTGGGAGTTTCACTTGTCCCGCCTTGACAACGCGCTGCTCATCATCATCATCATCATCATCACCATCATCATCACCATCACCATCACCATCACCATCACCACATCATAGCTCAAGAGAGATAAGTGGGCTTCGAAGGGTGAGTTTGTCTTTTCGCAGGGCATGCAGACAAGGGGACCTCCGAGTTAGGCCGTTGACCAATTTGAGAAGAGTTGCTTTCTCTCCATGTTGCTTTCAAGGGCATCATGTTGCAACGATGGTGTACGATACACTGTTGACTCTGCCATCACGCGCTGAGAAGGTGCAGCCTCAAGCAGTTATAGGCTGAGAAGCCACATCTGCAACGCTCTTCTGCATCTACATTCTGCTGTATTCAATGCTTACGACCGCCAGTCGCGCTCAGGGTTCGGATGTAGGAGGATTATCGGTTTCCAAAGATGTCCTAGTTTCCAAGGAAGAGTTAAGCACCAGAGCATGCCTTCTGACAGAAAGGAGCTGGAAACATTGGGCAAGAATCTGAAGAAGAACAGCCTCCAAGCTGCATCGAGCTGCATCTGCGACTCAAGGCTGTGAGCATATCTAATGTCCAGAAGTTCAGCCTTCGAGCGAGTAAGTTTCCAAAATAGCAAAGACTCCAGACGCTTTAGCCGTGCCTACAGGACCCTCTGACTGTCAGCGTGTTCCCCGTTTCACGGGCAATGTCTGGGGTACAGAACTGATGAAGGCCATCATAGGCGCAAAGACCGGGAGTTGATGGTCCTTGGTGCCTGAGTTAGAGCGCATGGAAACTTGGGCTTCAGGGTTTAGGCTGGTAGTCGGCAGTGATGTCAGGAGCCTGACGGCTTCGGAGCTTCATTCTCGGGTTTTATGGAGAGACTCCACCAATTTTCAGTCATTCAGGGTTTAGTTTGGGAACTTGGGGTATTGGGGCTCGGGTTTCGGTTTGAGGTCGGGCTTTGTAGAAGTAGAAGGATTCATGGCTCGGTGGTCGGCAAGGCTTCGGTGCAGAGTGCCCAGGCGTAGCCTTAGACCTTGTGAGCTTCGGCGAGGTGGAGGAGAATGCCTGGGGCCCTGGCTGAGGATCTATAATGTATGGCAATAGATGGTTGACCTAACGGATTCAAGTGCGACTAGCTTCGCGCTCGTGGTGGAGATGCCTTCGCTTTGCAGAAAATGCAGCGAGGGTCATGTTTTTCGGCTGTTTCGTGTTTTCCGTTCGTGGCCAAACCTTGTTTCCAGTCAGCTCTACACAGCGCAGGACAAACGCACACAGCCAATGCGACGTAGGAGTCATCAGAAGTCCTAGCTTGCTAGCAAGCTAAATGTAATACAATGCACCTCCAAACCCCTACTTGAGCCTGAAAGCTCGGCAAAACGCAAGCGAGTGTGAGATGTTTGGAAGCTCACAAGGGTTCTGGCGACTAGGGCTGAAAACGTTGCGTTTGGGGGTTCTTACTACTGTAGAAGAAGAAATCAGATTTCGATCGCAAAATGCAAAGCGCTCCTGCCTGGGTTGTCAATGGCAATGAACGCGAAATCTAACGCCTAATTCCTGCTGACATGAAAACAAGGAAACAAAACCATCAGAATCGCCATCTTCACAACCTTACAGTCACCTGAGCACTTCCTGCAGCAATGAACCCGTTGGGTACTAGTCCTGAGCCCAAGTTCCCAATTTCCCTCTAAGCTTCGCATCTGGAAAACTCTGCAAAATTCCCGCAGATATGGTTGACTTGTCATTCGTGCATCAAGGATTTTGGGCTTTACGGACTGCCAAGGCGCCAAAGTTGGAGAAGCTGATGAATGCCCTGAATAGCCAGGATACATCGCATCTGCCAGGCTCTCAGGTCTTAGGATGTAAGCAAAGGCCAGGTCGGTGGTCTTTTGGCTGGGGCCAGGGCTTTTGCTTTGCCGGAGTTTACTTTGCTCCAACCCTGGCTGCGAAGTCCCCTCCAACCCAGCGCCGGAAGTGCCCTTAGCCCTTGCTTCCTCAATGTGCAGGCTCGCAGGAATGTCCAAATGGGTCATGAAGGACAAATGTAACCACGAGCACCAAGCCAGAATAGAGCCTGTGCCGACGCAAAGTCCACAGTAAGTCTGAACCTCACCTAAACGAACCCCAAGCAGTCAGTCCCTAATCCCAAAGCCTCCGAAGAGCCGAAACCCTAAACCCTCCCAAACCTTAAATTACAAGCCCCAACCCGGATACCTTTCAGCGCCCTTAAACGGCAGGTTGGAGGCCCCTGTGGGACCCAAGCTCCTCAGCGATATCCTCCTGTCCTCGGCCATCGTCAACCCTGATGGGGAGGCCCGCAGAGTTGGGTTCGGGGTGGTTTTCTGGCTGTTAGTGGCTTCTGGTAGCAAGTTGAAACACTCTTGTGACTTAGGTGGGCAGTATTCGTAGCAACGAGTCCCCGATCCGGGTCCCGGGCAATAGTACTCGTAGTACTCGTTGTATTAGTAGTGATAGTAGTATTCGTAGTAATAGTAGTCATAGTAGTCATAGTAGTCATAGCAGTCATAGTAGTCATAGCAGTCATAGTAGTCATAGTAGTCATGGTAGTTGTAGTAGTCATAGAAGTCGTAGAAGTCACAGTCATAGCAGTCTTAGCAGTCATAGTAGGAATCGTAGTGACCGTAGTCATCGTCGTGTAGGTAGTGTTCTTAGTAGTCGTAGTAATCGTAGCAACATAGTTGTAGTAAGCAGGGAATCATCATCATTGTGATGATTGTTTTCCGTATTAAAAATTTCTATTATAACTCCATCTACATACATTCGGACATGATTGTGGATGGCTCCTGCAACCTAAGCCCTCCGACGGTAGCCGAGACTGACATGATCTGCTCAGGGCTTGCAAAAGGCAGGATGTCCAGCTCCATCAAAGTTAATCTGAGAGGGGGGCGAGGAGGATGGCCGATGCTTAGGATGCCATGCATATCGCATGCGCATGCCACACCTCGAACTAGGGACAAGGCAAGGCTTCCTAGCAGCTGCTAAACCGAGTTGCGGCCTTTCGGCCTGCGAGCTCCCCACAGTGCTTGCAGGCCGCCATGGGCGGAGAGGGTGGTGAAGCCGGCTTTGAGTTTGGCATCAATCCGAACGATGATCCGGAGCTCTGGGCTGCTCTGGGCTCTCCTTTGTTTGGCCAAAAGGCTTTCGGACGTAGGGAGGGATTTGAAATTTGTGCGAGAACAGACACGAAAGAATGTCCGGGAAGTCTTTGACACTTTGCCCTCGCACCTGAAAGCCCGAGGCCCCAAACCTGATTTGAGCTACCTGACACATCCTGGCACAGTCGAGATCTGAGTCCTGTGAGGGTGAACCCGTTGCGCAGCAATAGGAGCTTGCTCTTGCGCTCCGCATCTCCATGGAAGAGGAGAGGGCCAGGCAAGGGCGACTATTGCAGTAAAACAGTCTGCCTAGGTTTCGTACCAAACATTAGCACTCCTTGGGTTTTGCGATGTGAACGTGGCAGCATCTTAACCACTTTGATTTGAAATTTCGGGCTTTAATGGTGGTACTCGGGGGTCTGCTGCATTCAGCTTGACTCTCGTCAGCACCTTCCAACTTCCAAGAGCATGCGTGAAGGATTCGGCGGCCTTTCGAGATTGACCTGGGACCTCGAATCGAAATCCTTTTTGTAAAAACCCTTTCAGGTCCTGAACCCAAGGCAGCCTCGCAAACCCATCTCTCCCAAACGTTTGGATTCCCCCAGTGTATCAAAGGACCTGATAAACAGCTTCAAGCCTAAACTCTGCCAACGCTATGCCATAAGCCATAAGCGGCCCCGAGGCAACAGGCCGCGGGAGGTGAGGCCCCAGCGGGTGAGGCCCCGGCAAGTGGGCAGGCGCCAGCCGTGCCGGGCTCGGGGAAGCTGAAGTGGGGGCAGGGGGTGCTTGGAGCTTTAGGAATCCCTAACCTTTCTCTCCATCATCCCTAAGCCCCTGAGCTACACAACTCCCAAGATTCAGAGACTTTTTGGCTTTGGGAGGTTGCTTCAGTCAAGTCCATGGACAATTTTTGGGCAACCCCCAGACACAGATCGGTTCATTTTTTGGGGGAGCTGGGCCACAAGGCTGCAGCAGCCACAGCGCCTGCGCCAGCTGCCGGGGACCGGGGGGTGGGTGAGTGGGAGAGGGTGTGGGTGTTCAGTCTGCAGATCCAGCTCCGTGTATGTTGGTCCTTGAGGAGACGGCACCAGCAGCATCACTGCCTGTGGTCACCCTGGCGCCGGATTGTGATAGTGGGTCCGGGTTACAAGAGTGGGCGGTTTTGGGTGTTCATGTTTTGCGTGCTTGAGTTTGGGCTGCCTTGTGTCCCGCAGTCATCAAGCCCTATCAGCAGTTTCGTATCGGAAGTGCACCAGCCAGGCTCCAGATGCGGCTGTCATGGAAGCCATGGGCTGCTTGGCTTCGAGAGGGTTTTTCGTGAAGAGCCTGGCCGTTCGGGGTCCAAGGTTTAGAGCAGCCCCTGTACTCATCTACGTACTTATCCCGATGTGCGTGCTTGTGACTAGGGTTCTTGAAGACATCAGAGTTTTGAGGCTTCACGCGCACCCGGTTCCTTCCCACACCGCCAGGCATGGAGGACATGGACGATGAGCTGCGGCAGGCTCTCCTCCTTTCCATGCAAGAGCCAGGGCCCTAGCCGTTGAGTCCACATGAATGAAGTAAACATCGGTCTTATTCGCGTGCCGTCAAGTTTTATGCACAGAGTTCAATCGAACGACAACAAATTTCAACTTCAGCGAAACACAAATCCAGATCATGTTGCCCTGCACACACACAAGCGGCGTGAAGTGCTGAACAGTGTTTCCGCCCTCGCCGCTTTTTTTGCACTATGAGGGCAGTTCACGTGGAGGCAAGCAGGCGGACCCAGTACGATTTTGTGAGAGTTAGACGTGGTAGACTCAAAGTTTCACAAACCCACTCCGTTTCTGCCCCACTCTTCGCCAAAGTTCCGGGTAGCCACCTGCGAGTCGTGTATTCAGCCGACCATCACAATACAGCAACAGCCTCAAGAACCAACAAATCAGATGTCATCAGCACATACGCTGAGCTGACAAATCTGTTCAAAGCAACTCTTTTAGATTGAAGGTCATGACGCTGGGCAGCACGCTTTTAGAATAGTTTCCGGCATACAGTTGTGCAGTTATGTATCGGCTGAAAGACACAGGCTTCATGCGGGAGGGGTCATGGCTTAGGTGGCACCAGCACAAAACAAACTTGGGCGCAGAACCCTAAACCCAAAAACCCAAAAACCCAAAACACTAAACCCTAAACCCTAAACCCTAAACCCTAAACCCTAAACCCTAAACCCTAAACCCTAAACCCTAAACCCTCCTAAGCCCCGTTGCGCTTTCACAGGATGGAGCCAGGGTCGGCGGCCCCTGCGACGGCCCCGGCAGCGACAGCTCCGGCTTCCACTCCGCCAGCGGCCCCCACTGGGACACAGGCTTTCAAGGGTTTAGGGTCTAGGGTTTAGGGCTAGGGTTTAGGGTTTAGGGTTTAAGGTTTAGGGTTTCGGGTTTAGGGTTTCGGGTTTAGGGTTTAGGGTTTAGAGTAGGGTTTTTTGTGTTTTAGAGGAGTTTAGGATCTGGCGCTGGGATCAAAAGCCAGACACTTGCAACGACAGGCTCCTGCCGGCGCCGCAATGGAAGGTGCCTTGCATTTAAGGTTTGGGTGGTCGCCTGTAGCTGTTTACGGTTAGGCAGACCGTCTTAGCTCCTACGAGCCGCCGAGAGTTCAAACCTGACGGTTCATCAAGGTCACACTGCAGCAAGGGCTCCGGGTTGGGAGGTTCAGGTTTTGGGATTGGGTTGAGGGCCGATGGGGTGCTTTGGGGAGGAGGTCGGTTTAGATTGACTGGTCATGGCCCCCATCGGTCAGACCATTGTAGTTGTTCGCGACGACGTGCAAGGTTTCGAGGAGGCAATGGAGTGAGGTTCCACATATGCGTATGCGGGCGCGTGACAAATCCAACTTTGTCGAAACCCCAACCCCCTTGGCCCGATCTCTGAAGCCCTGGCACCCTCCAGTGCTTGGAGATGGCTGTTCATCATCGGTCACGCAGCATCGTCTTGTGAGGGTTCGTTTTCGAGGCTCTGGATTGGATTCAGAACGAAGAGTAGGTTCCATACTGATGTAAGATTCTGGGAAGGCTGCCAACGCTCCAAAACCCTTCGAACCTAAGCCCTTGAAGCCAAGCTGCTGAGAACCCAGTGCTCTTAGTGCAGGCGGTTTAGGTTCACAGCGTTGGGTGCGGCAACGGCAGGCATGGAGGACATGGACGATGAGCTGCGGCAGGCCCTTCTCCTCTCCATGCAGGAGTTGTGGCCCTAGCTGTCGAACTTGAGAGCTTGAGCTTGGGGAGCTTTTCTGTTTTTGAAACGCACTTTACAAGGATCAGCAGCTGTAATTACATGAGTAAGGCTCTTCTGAGCCTTCTACCGCGAGTCTAAAACACTCTTCGCACAATGCCTGAAGTGTAGCCATGACGCCCCTTCTCCTTCGTGACGGTCGATCATGTCACGTCGTGAGTTTTTGAGAAGTGCCCTGCTTTTGTTCTGCGCAGCACGGGTGCGAGCTCCCGAAAGATGTGACGTGTAATGGGGGGGTGGGTGGGGTGAAGATCAGACTTGCAGTGTTTGGTGCATCAGGTCGGAGGGAGGGGCGGCAGCCCCCGCAGAAACGCAGGCAAAGTTTGCCCTGCGATGCTGCGATTCTGGGGTCGTACAGGGCTTTGGGGTCAACAATCTCATGGATTTCTTTCGCCTCAGGGGGATGTTGATCTTTTTTGGTCTTCTCCCTGCAACTGGGAACTAATTCCTGAGTTTGCCCCACCTTCTCCTCTTGGTCGTTGGAAAGTGCAGCTGGTTTTCGCCTCACTTGCCCCACGTGCTCAGTTGGTGGCGGGACAATTCGATGAAGCTTGCCCTACTTGCCCCACTGCCTCCCCGCTTGCCCCCCCCACTTGCTCCACATGCTCCCCGCGCCGATGCCCAATTCATCCTTGAAACTCCGCAGTCAACGTCGTGGCCTCTGATGGGACAGTTGCATGGTGGTTTAGGTTGTGGGAGTCCTTTTTGCCGTGCAATGTAGCCACAGGATGTCAGGCGAAATGGATGCGGAACGCCTGCTCAGAGTCTCGCTCGGAGTTATGGGCTGGTTTTTGACGCCAAACAAAGTGCCCTCAGGAGGACGACCTCAGGAAGGACCCGCCGTAACTATTTGGAAGCTTGAGTGTTGGAAAGGTTGCGGTTCAGCACCTTTCCAAACCTCAAGCCATCACCTGAAATCCCAGTATTCGTGTAGCTGCCGGATCGACCTGCTGAGTCTGCGACGGAGTGGGTGTCCTCCAGCTGCAGCTTCGTACTCCAGCCTTGTCTCTGGCTGGTCCAGCAGCTGCAATATGGTCGGAGGAGCCAGGGTTGACCTTGTCCTGCACCAGATTCTTGATCCCCGGAGAATATAACTTGATTCTCTTTCATCAGTTCACTTGTCTGGATATGCGTGCCCGGCCACCCCGGTCAAAGCAGACCTCCCAGGCTCTTAATATTTGGAGGCGCCCGAGCTATTTTTTTGGCAAGTGTGCGGGTTGGAGCTCGTCATCGTCTGGGTCTGGATGGCTGGCTGGGAACAGCGCTCGAGTAGTCACCTCGTCTGTGTTCGCAGCAGGTGGTGGGGCCACGGCAGCGCGCAGTATCGATGGATGTTGACTAAGAAGTCTGCTGGCTTATTCTCCATACTTGCTGAACGTTTGAATTTGTTCGGCTTTGGAGTGAAAGGCTCGAAGCTACTCTTGCGCGTTTTTTCTTCTCCCCCGCCCTCGTCATTGTTAGATGGGCCTCGAGTGCGCGCCTTTTGACCAGCAGGATCTGGCAGGGGGCAGTTTTAAGAGTAAGCCCCTCGCGCTGCACACAGCTGTGAAGAGCGCATTGTCCTGTGCCTCCTCCAGCAGGCCCCGAAGCGAAAGGCAGAGGCGCTGGCGGAGGCATGGGCACCAAGTGGTTCTCCGAAGAGAATCTACGACTTGTTGACATGTAGACGTTGTTTTCCAATGGCCGAGTTTCGGCTAGGGTTGCCCACCCCCCCCCCCTCCGGCCAAACCCCCAGAAACCTAAAGCACCTTGGCTCCTCAAAGTCCCTGAGCAAAGAAGTCGGACCTTTTACTTTTGACTTCAGGGCGTAGGGCAGTTCATGCTTTCCAAAACTTCTAAACCCCGTAAACTCAATACCCCTGTCACGAAGTGATCGCGAAGGTGCATGGCAGATGTTCTTGTCAGGAAGTGGGCGGGGAAACTCTGAACCCGAATCTTGGGAACAACTCACCCCCAGCCCCCATGCCTGTCCCCTTCAAAACGCAACCCTGAACCCTAAACCCTAAACCCAAAAACCCTAAACCCTGAACCCTAAACCCGAAACCCGAAACCCTAAACCCTAAACCCGAAACCCTAAACCCTAAACCCTAAGCCCTAAACCCTAAACCCCAAACCCACACCCCGGGAGGACACCGAGATGAAGGCCGCCGAGGCCCCGTCCTCGAGCGAGGCCTGGACAGCCAGGGAAGACGAGGACTCGTACTTTCTGTAGTTGAGGCTTATGGGTGTAGGGTTTAGGGTTTAGGGTTTAGGGTTTGAACGGAAAGGGTATTCAGAGTGTGATTTCTGCCACAGATTGGTGCTGCTTGGGGGTCTAAACGCTGCAAACGAGACCTCCGCACTCAAAGTATTCGTCGAGTTGTATGGTCACGGGTTTTAAGGCTTTGCGTGGTTGGGGGCTTGGTCGTTTGGGTTTTCGATGTTCGGTCGTCGGGGTTTCGGGAACAAACGCGTGCGCAGGAGTTCTCGGGTTCTTGGATAATAATAAAGAGGGCCGTGAACAATATTTGTATTATAAGCCCCAATATAAAGATCTTTAAAGAGGCTTGTACTGCTGTAGGCACAAATAATATCAGCGTGCATCATTCATTCGCTTCGCTTGTTCCTTCCTTACCAAACATTATTGCTGTGCTCACTTGATGCTTCTTCCTTGTGTTGCCTCGAGCCTTCAGGATTACATTAGGTTGGCGGTCGGCGGGATGATGTCTCTGGGCTTGGGGGAATATTCAGGGCATGCGCGGAAACCCACCCACAAGCCCGACACACCTCCCGAGTGCCCCCTGCTCCAGGGCAAACCCGCAGAGGGCGAGGCGTGAGGGGCAGATTGGTCTTGCCAGGGGGTCCCCGAAGCCAATCAAGGCGCTGAGCCGTGACAAGCGCAAGGCTCCGAGCAAGCTTCAGACCCTGGAGCTCCCAGAACCAAGAGTGTCCGATAATCATCGCTTCGATTGCTTTTGGCACCCTGCGCCTTCAGAGATACACGTACGCGTGCACGCAGTGATGGCTACCAGCTTCGGTTAGAGCAGGCATCGGACCCCGAAACTCCCAAAAACCCAAGGATGTTTAGAGCCTGGAAGCCCATCCAGGCTGTCCTGGACGGCAGATGGTTGCAGGATCCCAACTTCGTTCAGGAGCCCCAGGGGTGTTTCGTTGGGTTGTGCTCATGGAGTGAGACCTCCCCCCGAGGCCCAAACCCCTCGAGATCCTTAAAGGGCTCTTGGATGTCTGCAGTTCACCTCTTCAATCGAAGAAGAATGCACTAGGCGGGCGCATCCAAGCCCAGAGTCCAGCTTGGCAGCTCTGTCCATTTTGCCAAAGCGGTCCTGGAGTCAAGCAACGTGTTTCCACAAGCTGTGTCATTCCCCAGCCCTGCGACCTTGACATCCTCGCCCTCAACTCCAGATGGGTATTTCCCAAAATCAGGGCCACCCCTTTTTTTTCCCCAAATAGAGTAGAATCCCCACCCCCCCCCCCCCCCCCCCCCCAAAAAAAAAAAGGTAGACCCATGTTCGGAAACCCCCCACCAACTGCTGAAAATGCAGGAGTTGCTCGGGTCGCTGTCCGAGGCTCGGTTGTCAGGCTCGACCACGGAGGCCTCAGGTAGCTCAAGGAACCAAGGTGATTGGACTCGGTCGTCCAACATCCCCCAAACGTTTCGGGGGGCTTGGGCTTTGGGGGTCTAGTAGGTGTGGTGACTTTTTTGTCGGGGCCTTGTTAAGTTGTTGAGTGGTTGTAGTCAGAGGAAGTATCCCTTTACGTCCCTTTTGGATTCGTGCCATCCCGTCTCTACTGAAAGTGCAAAGTCCAAAAGTGGTGGCAGTAGAAGTAGCTGACTGCCACGGCAGCGTACCCAATCCCTCCCCCCAAGTCCTACACAAAGCTCAGTGGAAAGTGCTTGGTCTTCCCGAAGCCTAAATTCCTAAGCCCCCTACACCCTACACCCTAAACCCTAAACTTTCCGGATGGCAGAATGTGCTGAGGCCTGGTGTCGACATTGATGATCCGCGAATTCAGGATGCCTTGAAAGAGGCCTGTGCTGCAGCTGCTTCCACGAAACTCTGGGGTTTAGGGTTTAGGGTTTAGGGTTCAGGGAACCTTGTACACTTTCACGGCGCGAACTCCTGTGACTGGAGACGATTGAGGCGCTGGTCGGTATAGAAGGCGAGTGAAGTCACTAGGTTTGCAGGCCAGGCTTTCGAGTTTAAGGGGCCTTGAAGATGGCATGGCCTGATACTGAAGGTGAGTGGCGGCGCACCGGCGAAGAAGGCCCGGGGCAGCTGCCTGCTGGCCGATCTCTTTGTCATGTTCTTTCTTGGCATTTGTTTAGGGTTTAGGGTTTAGGGTTTAGGGGAAAAAGGGAGCCGGGAATCCCAAACTTGCAGCACCTCGCTACCGACTTGGCTCCCCTTCGGCTCCAATCGCACTTTGTCCAGGCCCGCAAAGCACGCCAAAACCAATCTCAAGATCAAACCCAAGGCCCTTAGCATCCCAAAGCCCGGATCATACAAACCCCAAGCCCAAGGTGCCCAAGCTTTAGAGGGCCGTGGCATTGGGGCCCTGTCAGCATGAGAATGGGGAGTTTTTGCTTGTGCATCCGAGCTCAACTTGGCAGGGTGACTTAGCCTGCGCTTGCTCATGAGGGTGATCATCGGTGATTCTGCTAGGACGAAGGCTCGGACGACAAGAAAGAAGACAAGAAGTAGTGACTGCCCCTTCGTAGCCTCAGATATTCGCAAAGACGCAGCAGGCTTCGCAGAGTAGAATGCACGGCGTACATGCATCAGATTCGCTTCGAAGCCTCACATTGGAGTGTGTAGTGAGCTTGTGTCATGGTCGCCTGAGAATTTAACTTTGGGGATGGACAGAAGAAAGCATACTTCATAGATGACAGGTGCTGTGGATGTCTGCAGTGCCAGATATCGGCTTTAAATACGCTGAACCAACGTGCAGCCGGAATCAGATGTCGAAGGCCTGCTGCCACTTTGCAGCCGTGTTCATATCCCTGGCATCAGGTGTGTCAATGCCAATAGTGGTGTGAAGTGTTGAGAGTGCGTGCGCATCGTAAGAATCGTAACGCTTAGGAAATAAGGATGTTCTTTGCTTGAAGCCATGCCTGTCAATGAACTCATACAGAAGCCCTGTGAGTTCAAACAGAAGCAAGGACAGATAGCGTGCTGCAAAACAAGAGCAACGGAACTGCACAACAGGACTACATTGATCCTAAGCCCGAAGGCCCCAACTAAGCACAACCAAGCCCACCCCAAACCCCTCTGCAGTTGATCTCGCCCTGCGGTCTTTCCAGAGCGAGGAGAGCCGGAAGCCCTTGAAAAAGGGGGGTAGTTTAGGGTTTAGGAGGGTTTAGGGGTTTGTGGAATCAAAAGCCGCGCCGCCTGCGAAGAAGTCAGCGAAGAACAGTAGCCAGGGCCCCCCTTTCCCCAAAGCTGCGCCGATTTGCCGGGGCCGCGAGCCTGGCCGCGGGGGCCTAAGAAGCCGGGGGAGGGGGTCCAATATAGGGGATCAAAGCAGATACTTGCAGTGAAAAACCCCCAAAGCCCTATTCTAACCATTTTTAAAACCCTTTGCAGATAGGCATTGAGAGAGAGTGGTTGCGGAGTTGGGGAGAGTTGGGGGGGGGGGGGGGGTTCCAGGGCTTCATGGAAGGTCATGGACGGTTTTGGAGCGTCTCCCCGCGCATCACATGCGACGAGGCTGTTCTTGTGTGAGTCGAGCGTCGGTTTGGGGTTTGAGGTTTAGGGTTTAGGGTTCAGGGTTTAGGGTTTAGGGTTTGTTCGCAAAAGCAGGTGTTATGACCCAAGCCTCCTGACCCGCAACCCCCCGAGGCCCCAAAAGCCTTGAGGACCCTTGAGGGGATCATTCTTCTCGAGGTTTTGGGCTTTTGGGTTTGATAATTTCATCCCTGTGTGAGTCTAGGCGGGCTTGAGGCCCAGTTTTGGTTGCAATTCCCGTGAAGCAACCGCACTGAGTGCAAGATCCTCAAGCATTCTGCAGCCAAGAGACCGTGGGATGGCTAACGGCTTGTGAGCCCCGGACAGCACCCCTGAGGCTACCAGCTGCCTCCATGGATGGTCTGGTGAGGCCAAGCCCTAAACCCTAAACCCGACCCGAAACCCTAAAGCCTGCACCCCAAACCCTAAACCCAAAACCCAAAACCCGAAATCCGAAACCCAAAACCCTAAACCCTAAACCCTAAGCCCTAAACCCTAGCTACGGAACTGGTCCCTTGAAGATTCTTTTTTGGGGTTTGAAGGGCCTCGGGCCTTAGGTTCTACTCGGGACTCTTAAGGGGGACGGTTTTGGAGTTCCGAAAAAGAATCCGGCAGTTCAGTTGAGGCCCTAGGCCACATTTGTTGCCCCCACGTGCTCAACGCTGCAACAAATCCTTTCAACTGCGTTGCAAGAAGCACCCAAAACCCTAAACCCTAAGCTCTAAACTTTCAGCCGTAAATCCTAAACCCCAAGCCCTAAACCCAAAACCGCAGCCCCAGCCCAGTAGTAGAAGCTACCGAAGGAGGTCTAGAGCCAGCTCCCGAAGCTTTGGCCATGGGCATGGGCCACAGCTGCATCTTCTCTGGTTTTGGGCTTCCCGGGTTTGAGGTTTGAAAATGTGGGGTACAGGGACTTGAATGTCGGGTTCAGGACCGTTCAGGGCATTGACGGTTTGGAGTCTAGGGTTGTGAGTTTAGGGTGGAGGTGCGCTGGGCTTCGCGTTCGGATAGTTCGCAGTTCACTGCTGAAGCTGAAATCCACCCTTACCGAGCAGGCTTGGCATCGCCGACTGAGGTCCTAAAAATGGCAATGGGTGACATCTAGGCAGCCCGGAACCTTGAAACGCCGCTGTATTCACGACCCGCGTCTTAGGCTTGAATGGCATCTTGTGCATCGAGCGCGTACAAGCGACAGAACCACCGAAAACCATTCCCAAAAAACATCCCGACGCCCCAAAATACCTTCAACAAACCCGTGCACACGCTCGAACCCCTTCAGCCCTACTTGCAGCCCCTGCGCTGCCCCAAACCACCCTGTCCCAAAGCCGCTCCCTGCCAGCCGCCTCCTGGCGCTGGCACTTTTGGCGCTGGTGTGCGGGTGCGGGGTCCGAAAGTTTGGGGTCTGGAGTCTGGGGGAGAAGGGCTGAAAACAGGGCTCTTATGGCCCGTGAAGGGCTTAACAAGGCTTAGCAGGGCTTTAACAGGGCTTGGCAGGGCTTAGCAGGGTTTAGCAGGGCCTGGGGCTTAGCAGGGCTTGGCTTAGCAGGGCTTAGCTTAGCAGGGCTTAGCATAGCAGGGCTTAGCAGAATAAGGCTGAATTTCAGATTCAATAAAGATTAAATTCGAATTTCAGACCTGCTTCAGCGGCCATCCATCCAGGGCTTAGCAGGGCTTAGCAGGGCTTAGCAGGGCTTAGCAGGGCTTAGCAGGGCTTAGCAGGTTAGAGTCTTTTTGGGCTCCGGGGTCAGGGCTTCAGGTTTGGGAGCTGTGAGCTTCAGGGTTCAGTGCTTGAGGGCTGCGAGGTGAGCTGTGAGCTTCAAGGTTTAGGGGTTGGCCTTGGGGCAGGAGCTGTGCCTCTGAACTTTAGAATATACTGCATGAAGCCATAAAGGAGCTAGAGTTTGGATCCTTCCACGTTGTTGCAAACTCTGAAGTGTGAACCTTGAGCCAGCCAATACCCAACTAGTCGCCATGCAAACCCTCAAACGTCGAACGGGGCCCTAGGATTCAGACACGGAGCCAGTTGTGTGCGTACAGGTGCAAACATCGATATCTGGAGCACATGCATAGACTCTTGGTTACGAGCCTGAGAGGCCCTGAGTGCTTTGCATTCACACCTAGCCCCCGCAGCCTGAACCGCCTAAACCCATCTCCGGCACCCATAGAAAACCCGCTCCGAGCCCAGCTGAGCCCTAAACCCTAAACCCTAAACCCTAAACCCTAAACCCTAAACCCTAAACCCTAAACCCCAAAACCCAAAACCCAAAACCCCAAACCCCAAACCCCAAACCCTAAACCCTAAACCCTAAACCCTAAACCCTAAACCTAAACCCCAAACCCTAAACTGTCAAGCCCTAAGCCCGTCTAAGCCCAAGAACTTCCTCAGGTGCTGTGCCTTCGTCCTTGGTCCGGCGCCCTCCCCGCTGAGAGCCTCATCGAGGTGCCCTTGGGCGCGGTTGTGCATCTAAGCTTAAGGGTCTGGGGTTTAGGGTTTAGGGACTGAGGTAGAGAGCTTTCGGAGCTTTAGCCGTTTTCAGGGTTTCAGGTCGAGCTTCTAAGGGCCTCGCAGTGTTTTTTTTGGGGTCTTTCGCGGTGATGTCTTTGTAGTTATTGGTTCGAGGATTTGAGGTTGCGCGCTGAGGAAGCCTGCGAGGTTCAGGGTTTATAGGGTTTGCTGTAATATGGCGTAGATGCTGTGAAGGTTAGGATGCAGCAGAGGCTCGAAAGCCTCGTCAGGTGCGAAGAGCAGCGCTGGCCCGATTGTGGAAGGCCATCCAAGACCTTTCTCCCACCCCACGCCGTCCAAGGCGGCAAAGCCACCCTAACCTCTTCCTTTTAGGGTTCAGGCCTAAAATCAGGACAAATGCTGTAAAACGTCTGCCGTCAATCAGAGAGAGAATGGTCGGCCGGCCCACAGGGTTCGCAGAGACGTCCAGGGGGGTCTCAGGAGGGTCTCAGGAGGGTCCCGGGGTGTCGCAGGGGCGTCCAGGGGAGCCCACGAAGCTGGTGGCGCGCATGGTCATGCACCGATCTCTACTCCAGTGTCCCTCGAACGTGAGTGCATGCGGCAAACACCGACAGGCGGGGGTGGCAACGCGGTTGCGAGACATGACCCAAAAGTGGCGACTGACGCTCTTGATCGTCAAGTTGGTCGTCAGCGGGGCGTTGGCGAACGACCTGGGTCGGCTTGCGCCATTGAGGTCGAGGGTAGGCCCCGCCCCCCAACTGTAGGGGGCGCGGCCTGGCCTTGGGTTTCGGGTTTAGGTTCGAGAGCCCGTTTGAGTTGGGAGCTCCCGGGTCGGTGGGGTCCTGTTTCGAATGTGGGAAGTCCTTCAACCCTCTACCCTGAATCGCGGAGATTTCTTGTAGACCTTACGCCCTCCTTGTAGTAGAGCCTGCCTTAAGCCCTCCTGTGCACCCTAAGCCCTAAACCCTAAACCCTAAATCCCAAACCCTCAACCCTAAACCCTAAACAGTAAGCCTTAAACCCTAAACCGTAAACCCTACACCCTATATAAACCATAAACCCTAAACGCTAAGAGTGGCTCCCAGGACGGACAGGACCACGGAGAAGGAAGCTGAGACCTTCGAGTCCACTTCAGGTGCAGCGGGCTTTCTGGCCCATTTCTTGAGGGTATAGGGTTTAGGGCTTTACGGTTTAGGGTTTAGGGTTGAGGGTTTCGGGTTTCGGGTTTAAGGTTTAGGGTTTAGGGTTTTGGGTGTAGGGTTTAGGTCAGACCTTGGGAAAATCTGAGGGTTTGCGTTTCGTTGAGGTTGTATCCTGTTTTGTCCTAAGGAGGCGGGGTCCTCTGGTATTGGTCCTAGCTGTTCCGTGGCGCCCTAATCCTGCGATTTGGTCTTCCGGTCTCCAGGACCTCCGGTCCGCTGGACTACTGCTGTGCTTGCGAAACCAAGCGCCAGAAATAGTATTCTACTAATTAGCCATTAGTGATGGAGTGCTAGCTGCTCATTGTGAACTTCTAGTTCTTACTTGCTAGCTAGAATGCCTCTAAAAGCATCAAGTGTTAAGCATTAGTGATAGTCAGAGGTAATAAGTAAGTAGCAATGAGTGGTAAGTCATTATTCATTGCCCTTTGTACTGAGCAGTTCGCTTAGGAATGATGAAACATATGTAGCAGCTTGTCATCACAAACCAGTCATCAGTGTTTCGAAATGAACGAACTGTACTTGAAGCAAACGAAATGTTCATTGCTATGTGCGACATCAGTATTTCGAAATGAAGGAACTGTACTTGAAGCAAACGAAATGTTCATTGCTATGCGACTTGGTAATTCTCATTTGCCAATCTACTCGTGCAGTTTAGTTGCCTGTTCTCTTAATAGTAAGACCCATACTGTGAGTGCTAATACAATTGCTCTTGCGAGAAATGTTGCTATTGCTTATTTTATTGTCATTTGTTGTTACTGGTCTATTCTGCTCCAGTCTTACTATTCCAAGTGTGCAGCAGCCGGGGCTGGGGGGTGCACCCCCCCCCCCCCTCCCCAGCCCCCTACCCTCTCCCCTTTCTAGCAAGATGTGCAGCCTGTACTCAGCCAGAAAGTTTGTGTGCAGAAGATGTCCCGCGCGTAGAAATACTGACGCTTACAGGATAGGTTGCCTGTGCACAGCCAGTAATTCTGCACGTTACAGCAGTTTGAGCTTGTTTGTGCAAGTCGCTTAAATGCTGCAGGTCGCAGCCTAAAGCGCTTTTTCAAGCTGCCCAACGCATGGAAATGCTGTCATGGCAGAATGCTGCAAGTTGCCGCATTCAGAAGTGAGAACAGTCAAAAATTGAAAAGCATTTCGTGCCTGTGAACGACCAGAAATGTTGCAATTTACCGCACTTGCATTTGCAGTCTTTGCAGTCAGGGAGAACGCCAACGCGAGGAGAAAGAACAAAGGGGCACCAACGTTAGGAGAGACAGAGTTCCGCCTCGGTTGTTTGGGTGTTCGGGGTGTTGAGAACTTCAAGATCAAGAATCAAATGCTTAAGTGCAGGGTTGTTTCGCGGGTAGGGTGTGCCGGAAACCCGCAAGCGTGTTCATTCCTTCTGATTTTCGGCAACGTGTGCCGCTAGCCAAAGCAGGTCGCTGGCCCAGCTTGTGCGTGAAGTATTATTCCCCCGAGAAAGCTATGGAATCAGAAGTTGAAACAGGTCTAGAGCCCTTAATGCCTCAGCTCGATATAGGTTGCAGGCCCAAGCCCAAGGCTCCAAACTGCATGGATCCTCAGAAGTGTAGGCTTATTTCATCAGATTCATGTTAGGATTTTTTGGTTTTGCCATGGCTCCTTGCATTTCAATGTTCGGTCGATCTTCCTGTACAAACTCCGAACGACAGGCAGCCGCGCCGCGGCCCTTCTCGGATCTGCGGCAGTTGCCGCAGCGGTCACCGGACCTTGAGTTAGTTGTGGGCTGATAGGCATTGTGGGGGATATGGGAGGTTTCCGATACTAAGGGGGCTACCTTACGGGGTCCTTTTTTTGAGGGGATCCACTGTTTGGGAGTCTATATTGGGGGTCCTCTATTGAAATCTCCGGATCCTGTGTCTGTAGGATTCAGAGTGTTGGGGAAAGAGCTTGGGTTGAGGTTGAGGGTATGATGCACCGAAGCAGACCAGCAGGAAGCTGTGCCATGTGTAGCTTGTATTGTAGGTGTTTTGGTTGTCTAGAGACAGAGTCCTATTTGCTGATGTCATAGGCTCAAGATCAATCCACAAAACACATGGTCCAATGACAAGTTCCTAAGCCTTTAAACTTAGCAGTTGTCAACTAGAAAAGATATGGTGTCCTTATCCTGTGTTTCACTTCGTTCACCCTTCATGTCCTGATTTGGTAATGTTTGTGCAGCAAGGGATCCAAGATTGAAAGCCTTCTAAATCACGGGACAATAAACGACAGGAATTGGAGAAGTTATGGAACGCAATAGAAACCTCTAAGCCCTGCTTGTGAAAGCTACAGCCAAGCACTCCAAGTTCTGAATGCCGCAAAGCGTCGACTAGTGCTGTGAAGGTTTTAGCCTCGAGAGTAGCGCGCACGTTTTCCCAGGCTCTGCTCTCAGCTGGGGATCTGCATGTCTAGTTCCGACTAGTTCCCAGTGAATGCTGAGAGAAGGCTGAAGGGGTTGGGGGTTAGGCCCAGGCTGGCCATTCGAAGGATTCTTGTCGGACTTTGCACTTCGTTGTTTGCAGCTCGCATGAAGGGCGCATGGTAGGGGCTGCTTTCCTTCATGTGCGTTCTTGGAACAGGTTTACACTTCGTGGTTTATCAAAGGCAAGACCCACGAGTATCCCAAGCCCTCAGTCGCCATGAGTCGCCCTGAGCTCTTGGTTTAGGCTTTAGGGTTCAGGGTTTAGGGCAGCCTAGAAAGCCCGGAGCCCCCAAACCCCTTCACTGTGCTGCAAGACGGTGCCCCTTCGCGGACAGCAGCGAAAGGCTGACGGCTTGGGGGGATGCTTGGGGTTTCAAGCTCCTGTGGCTCGTTCAGCGCTTGAGGCTCAGGTTTCTCGGGTCAGCAGTTGCGACGCAGGAATTGCAGATTAGCCGTGGTCCTTTCTTCGATGGGCAGCTGGTGGTCTAAATGGAGGTTTGCTTCAAACTTTTTTGCATTCGGGGGGTCTTCCAATGAGCAACGAGTGCCAATGAGCATGGGCTGAGAATCCCAAAACCCATTCAGACCCCTTCCCCAACATCCTTTCAAGCTCCCGCAGCGCAGGCCATCAACACCCTTACGTGCAGCCTCCACGAAGCACCAAGTTTCCTGAACCTGCAAAGCTCCAAGGCCCCGAAGGCCCCGAAGGCCCCGCAAGGCCCCGCAAGGCCCCGATGAAGGCCGCAAACCCTGTGCCTCCTTTCCGATGCCAGGCAGCGCAGACAACAGCCGTGGCTCCAGGGGGCTTTGGAAGCTCCCTGAGGCGGGGAATTGGGTCGTGACACTGCGTTAAGGACCGAAACCTTGATGGCCTTTCAAAATACCCAACAGAGCTCCCGTGCTGCGAGGTCCTCCGGCAGCTCTTTTGCTTCTGGAAGCTCCAGCTTTCTGGGTGTCTCGGCGGCAGGGAGTTTGGGGTTACTCCCTCCCCCGCCGCGACCCCTCCCCCCTAACACCGGCTTGTAAGGGCCAGCCGGGATTCGGGGATCGAACTTATGCGGGTTGAGGGCTTCGCAGTGCTTGAAGGTTTTTGATTTGAAGGTCAAAGGGTTTTCGCAGCTTTTAGAGCATCTTTCCTGGCATCGGCTCTTTGTGCCATTCAAGTCTTGTGCGGTTTGTCCTCCGCAGCAACCTAAAGAGAGCCCTCAGCGCGAAGTTGAAGATGATT
Organism: Symbiodinium natans; assembly: GCA_905221605.1. Lineage (NCBI taxonomy): Eukaryota > Dinophyceae > Suessiales > Symbiodiniaceae > Symbiodinium > Symbiodinium natans. The sequence continues at coordinate 524,501 of CAJNDS010002357.1, forward strand.
CCCGAATTTTTTAGCCAACGCTCCGCTGGAAACTGCTTGGAGAGCAAGCTCTTAGTTCCTTTACTCTTGTACGCTTTGCTTTGCTCTACTATTTTGTGCTGTGCTAGCCCATGCTAGCCCATGCTAGCTTATGCTAGCCCATGCTAGCCCATGCCAGCCTATGCCAGGCTATGCCAGGCTATGCGAGGCTAAGCTAGGCTATGCTAGGCTATGTATGCTATGGGGCGTGGGAACCTGGAGATTGCATGTGCGCCCGAAAGGGGTTTCGGGTATGTTGCAGGCTTGGGTGCTCAGAGCTTGGAGACTCTGTCTGTGCCACTCTGCTGAGGATCCACCATAGCCGGGTCCGCCAGAAGCCAAGCCGAGGACTTTAGGTTGGCACGTTGCAAATCAGGGGAGCAAATTAGGTGGGTCCTAGCAGGTCCTAGCCATCATGGAAGAAAGGAAAGGGCGAAGTCAGAGGTTGCCACAGAGACTGCGTGGAGTTTGTAGCCCTTTCGAGTCCATTAGAGTCCCAAGGGGCCAAGTGTGACTGTGCTGCTGAACTGTGAGCCCGCGAGCAGAGAGTGCTCGACAGTGTGAAGGGTTAGGTTTCTCCCTGCTGGCCGCTGTGAACATGTACTGTAAACAAAAGCAGGCTCACATCGAGCCGACACGCCCCAAAATGCAAGATGCCAAACGTTCACTGGAGAAGTCGGGGCAAGCGACGCGCAATTTGGCTGCGAACGTGGAAAGAGTGACCCAAATCGTACGTCGTTTGGTTTTTGGAGGGCTTATTTGAGCCTGGGGGGGGGGGAGGCTCCTGAGCTCCCGAGAGGCTTTTTTTAGGGCTTCGCGGGAAACTTTCACCCTGAGAAGTCACTGGTGCCCTCGCCTTGATCTTGGAGAAGTAGGCAGAGTACTCAATGCGGGCATAGAGGGAGAGCCACTGAGTACGACAGCGACGGAAAAGTTGGGTTTCCTCGACTTGCTTCTAAACATGCTGGTTGCACTGTCGTGAAACTAGCGCGCGCTCGAATCGTGGCTATGTAACGGTTTGCTGTGGTTACGCTTCGGGCGGGCCAGTTGTGGTTATAGCACCTCCTCCTCTCAGTTTTAGGCGGTCCCAGGATCAAAATCAAATATCATATACATCTGTTATATTGTATATTGTGTATCACATGATTCAGTGTTATCTTCTCGTTCGTGTGCATGCTCATATATTCATGTATGGAATTCTAAGCGCATACGACACTTATCATATGTAATACGTTACATATGAAGATACAAACACACATATATATATATGTATGTATGTATGTATGTATGTATGTATGTATGTATGTATGTATGTATGTATGTATGTATGTATGTATGTATGTATGTATACCTCTGTCTAGAAACGCATAAATATAAACAAATACAACTACAAATATGAATCTAAATATGAATAAATACATAAGTAGGTAAATATGTATATGTGTAGTCCATGATATTTTTAAGCAATCTAGTATATATGTATATATGTATATATACACATAAAATAGTACAATATGTAATGTCAGATAATAAATGTGTAAACAGTTCAAAAAGAACAGAGATTCCGAATAGAACGGCGTTCCTCTATACTCGCAAATCCTCTATTTCCCATACCATTTGAAGTGGAAAACCTTTGTGTTGCCACTGTCAACAGAAGAAAGAGCCCAGATCCCGGATTGTTTCGTTCCAGACAGGGCCGAAGGGCGAGGCGAATGGCATCCTTTGAAGGCGACAGAAAACCACAAGAGCCCCAACGCCCAGGTCACCGCTGTTGCACCAGTGCGAAATGGCGGGGCACTGCCGGGCTCCTTGTTGCTCTCAGAGATGAGAATTCGGCTTCGGTGGAGTTTTGGATAGGGCAGGGCTTGCGTTGTGAGAAGAGGCCCAGGGATCTTTGAGTTCGGCTCCTCTGAGCCCACTCGCCGCAAAGTTTTGCTTCGGGGAGCAGCTCGAGTGTAGGCCAATGTCACTTGTACTTGAACAGGTGCCGTCGGAGCAAAACAGCGCAGAGGTCCCGAAGCAGAAGAAAAGATTCCATTAATTTGAAGCCAGAACAGTCATGTCATGAAGCTCACCAGTGTACTTCAACATCTGGCCCCAGGAATTTGAGCTACAAACCTGGACGAGCCCTAAGGTCTTCGATGAAGATGATGTTCGAGAGATTTAACGAGAAGGCGATGTCAAGCTTAGAGTGAGAGTCTGGCGAGACGGCTGCCTTTCACAGGGGTTGCCGTCGCCCGCATGTGGGGGTTGACATCTAAGCTCGCAGATGCCAATGTGTTTCAGTTCTTGTCTTTGCTACAAGAGAGCGAGCTTGTGGATGTGGCATCTTTGGTTCTGTCAATGTGTATATGTGGAAATGTGAAAATGTGGAAATGTCGTAGTTGTTTAAATGTGTAAATGTGCATGTGCACATGTGTGGGGGTGTGCTTTGCAAGACCGGACCAGGATGTACTTAGGACGTCTTAGGACCCAGGACCCTTTCCGTCTTCGAGCCTTAAAATGAAGGTTTCGTCAGCTTGGGTTGAGGTTGTTTGTTCAGCGTGTGGCTGTGGCTGGTGCAAGCTCCGTGCAGGCGATCAAGTCCGTCATGCTTGCGCAGGAGGAGTCGCGACGTTTGCGTGCGCTGCCCAGTCAGTGCGTCCTAGGTTTGATGCTCTGAGATGGAGTTGTTGAAGTTCGGCGTGTATTCAAAGTGTCAAGCAGTGCAATGCAATGTTGTACTCAGAAGAACTCTGAAAGGATTAAGACACTTGAAGGCCGTGCCTTTGTCGGAATCTGACATCAAGTGCTGATTGCAGCACGCGGCCCACAAGTCCCACAAACCTGCATACTGAAGCGTAGCTGGATCGCACTTGCCCGGAGATGGTCGATAGGTTTGCTCTGCCGATTGGACTTCTTCTCTAAACCAAAACCTGGCAAAGTACGTGTTCCGAAGCACCCGAAGCAGAACCTTCGACAAGAGGCATTTTTAACAAGAAGAACGTTTGGCTTAATACAGTTTGGCTTTATTGTATACACTACAATTTTACTACAAGCACCGTCCAAGCGGTCCCATGCGCCCAGAGCACAACTTCGTGGACACGCAGATGCTGCTGGTGGGTGTCGTTGCCGAGAACTCCTCCATCGCTGCGAAGGTGATGAGGTCGGGTCTGCAGTCTGGAGGGCTATGGAGGACCTTGGAGGAAATAGAAAGCACCTGATTCCCCCGATAAAGCCCACGAGCCGCCCGGGGCCCAGTCCTTGAGCCCCAGCCCCTGGTCCTCCACTGCCGCAACCAGTTAGCAGGCAACCGTGCGCCCACTTGCAAAC
>CAJNDS010002357.1:532830-662830 GCA_905221605.1 Symbiodinium natans
TTATGCCCCTTAGATCTTGCGTGAGACAAAAAACGGGGCAGGCGGCTGCTGAGGGAATGATGGATCCGATCCTTGGCTGCATGGACCCTCACATCTGAAACCTAAGCCCTGGATCCCCTCAAACCGAAAATCTTTAACCTTTCTAGGCCCGGAACCCTACAAATGCGGCTCTCACATCCCTGGCCTGCACCTCCAATGAAAGCTGGAGTTTGGCAGAGCTACTAGATACGCCCTTTCCGTTCGTGAGGAAGCCTCGCCGAAAGCCTAAGCCACAGGCCACAGGGGATTTTACGAAAATAGGGGACCGCTAATAAAGCTTCGCAAATAGTAGGATCCCCTTGATAAGGTACCCTTAATTTCGGGAACTCCCACAGACCTTCTGAATCCCTGGATTCGTGCAAAGGCTCGTGGGCCGTGAGGCGGAGATCGAACGAACGGTGCAGGCCAATTTCCGACCCAAGCAGAGTCAGGGCTTTAGGGTTGCGGCGCTTGACATGGAGAGTGCTAAACCCCAAATCCCCTAAGCCCCTGAACCCCCATCCCCCCCGAAACTCAGCATCCCTTGCAAGCCGTTCTGGGCAGATCCTGGCGCGGCGCCAGAAGAACAACCCCGTCCTCATCGGCGAGCCTGGTGTGGGTAAGACGGCGGGCATCCCCGGTATTGAGCAACAAAGTAAGCCTGAGAATGCGGTGTGTTTGTTACTGTTTGTTGTTTTCTGCTCTTTTTGGGGGGAACCCAACCGGACCCGCCCAAGTGCTTCTTGCTTTACAAGTTCCATGGTGGGGCCCGACCAGGCCCTACCATGATCGCTGGCGCATGAAGCAAGATGTCAGGCATGCAGCCTTGCACAGCTGTATAGATATACATACATATCACATACATACATACATGCATACATACATGCACATATATATTTATGTGTATATATATATATCTATCTATTTCAAGCAATGGATATGTTTGTAAACACAGGCTCTGTTTACAAACACAAGCCATATTTAAAAAACATGCACCGAAACCCAAAGCAGAGACAAAACACTACACTTCAACACACCCTGAGCGCAAGCCCCGAAAACGAGAATACTGTGAGCACATAGTTCCCGTACTCGCAAGTGCTCGAAAAGCTATAAACAGTGGTGTCTAAAACGCAGGCCCCACAGCCTCCTCTTCTGTATAGTTACACACGCATATATATATATATATATATATATATATGTATATATGTATATATGTATATATGTATATATGTATATATATATATGTGTATATATATATATATATATGTATATGGGTACATAACAACGATATGAGCATGCCATGTTCTGTTCTGTCCTGTCAACGCCTGCAAGTTTCGCAAAGTGTTCACATTGGACTCCAACAGTTTTATTCTTAGTTGAAACCGTTGTTAGCATTTCGGAAAACCAGGGACCGGTTTTGATGGGGACGTTTGATCTTAAGACATGGCAGGAGCTAAAGAAAGCACTCATTTGACGGAACGTGATATTCCGACCCTGAGTCTAACCCGAAGCTCCTGCCCAATGTCCATACATGTCCGTACCTTGAGTGAAGCAAATTCTACGCAATCTCCACGTCCACCTTCAACCCCAACTTCCAAAGCCTGGAAGCCCCCCCTCCCCCCCTCAGTAAGGCTCTTGGCATGCTTTGAAGCCATTAAAACTCCCAGGAAGCTGAAGCCGCGGAGTTTTCAGCTCTGAGGCCATTGCGGAGGGCTTGGCGTACAAGATCGCGACCTCCGACGTGCCCGAGATGTTGGTCGGGCCTGGTGCTCAGAGATCGGCTGAGGGCTTTCGGGGTGCTAAGGTTTTTGAGATCTTTCTGTCTGAAGGGTTCTGAGAGTTGGGAGGCTTTCCCTGTTGAATTTGAAAGCTTGTGGTTGGGGATCGCACTGCCGTCTCTCATGGATCTTTCGCGCAAGGCGTCAGACTTGGGGAGATCCATGCTTTGGGTCCTAAGGGCGTGAGGTCTACTCGTGAGACTCAGGAAGAAGATTGTCCAGCTCGACCTGGCAATGCTTCTTGCGGGCACCAAATACAGGGGCGAGTTCGAGGACCTCCGCAAGTTGGGACAGGGCTCAACAACTGGGAATTGATCAGGTGCATTTCAGGCTGTGGGCTTCGCCTGTAAGCGTCAGGTTTCAGCTTCATGGGATCGGGGGCGAGCAGGGGGCTCTTAGCCGTCGTGCGCGTCGTGCAAGGAGCGCCTGAAGAACGTCATCAAGGAGGCTCCGGGCAGCGCTTGAGCCGAATCTTTTGGGAGCGTTCTCGAGGGACGGATGGAAAGTGTAGGGCTGCAGTCCAGGGTTTAGGACGGAAGCTTACCTAAGCAGGACAAGGTACGTCGCCCCTTTTACTGCGTTCAAGTCGTCAGGCGCTGTGACCCTGTACCCTAAACTCAAAACCCTAGACCCTAAACCCCAAACCCCAAACCCTAAACCCCAAACCCCAAACCCTAAACCTCAACCCTAAATCCCAAATCCTAAATCCTAAACCCAGCCCCCTGGCCCCAAGACACACTGCCTGGAGGTCCTGGATTCCGAGAAGAACATCATTCTCATGATCCTTGGGTGCTCTTGAGATTGGTTTTCAAGTTTTAGCAACAGGATTTCCGGTGTACCCGCGAACCACTAGGTACGCCCATGGGACATTTCACATTTTCCCGATTGGGTTGAAGAGGATCATACTCAGGAACATGTTTCAGAGAGTTTTTTAATGGCCATCCGAGGGCAGCATGGCCGCACCACGGAATCTCGAACAGCAGCCCAGGATCGACGAAATCCACACCCTGGTCGGTGCGGGTGGCACGGGCGATGGAGGAGCGGGCGAGGGCGAGCACAGGACTTGCGGTGGAGCTTTCTTTAGCTGTTTGTGGTTGCAGGCTCGGGCGATGTTTTTCAGGAGTGCAGCAGTCAGATGACTCCTGTGTACTTCTACTTGGTCGACCAGGGTTCAGAGCGTAGAGAGTCTGCATGATTGTTGTGACGGTCCCTCCAAGTCCCTGTTTGACTTTCTGTGCATACCAGTTTCAATGACCGAGAGTGCCAACGTAACATGGGCGGAATAGGATGGGTCAGAGTCATATCCTTCATATACGTTCGAGGTCCGACCCAACATCTTCCATGGAGCTGTCAAGGGCTTACGACTTCTCCACTTTCTGATGCTTTGCAGGTGGCGGCGGCGCCATTGATGCGGCGAACATCATGAAACCTGCGCTGTCTCGTGGTGAGCTCCAGGTGCGGTGGGGTAAGAGTAGTATCCTCTTTTGGGGCTGCAAGGCCTAGAGGCCTGGGGATGTAGTTGCTCCACGTCGGGGCAGAGTCTCAGGAGTTGGGATGCGCGGTTTGAGGGTGATGGCTGGATGTGATGTAGTGTGTTGTGCGGGACACGACTGGGTTCGGATCGAGCTCGTAGCAGCGTTGCCGAAGCCCCGGAGCTCTCTGAGCTTGTGGACAGTCCAGCCATCCTGCCTGGAGCCCTTTTCTTGTCTGAGCTTTTTTGCCAAATAGCCCTGTGAATTGGAGGGTTCCAAGGGCTCAACGCGAGTTCGACCCTAAGGGGGCACGAGGCCCCCGCAAGAATCCTGTGCCTGCAGGTGATTGGAGCAACCACAAACGAAGAATATCGGAAGTACGTGGAGAAAGACAAGGCTCCCAAGTGCCCAGTGCGGGGACTTCGGTTTTGCGTGCTTTTCTTCTTCGGGTCTTAGAGGCGTCGAGGCTCAGGGGTTAGGGCCGGTCAGGGGGTTCACCGGTCAGGCGCTTGGTATATATATATATATACATATATATATATATATATGCTACCCCCCCCCCCAGCGACCTACCCTTTTTAGGCCTTTTTAGGCCTTTTTAACAAAAAATAACAAAGAAGGCCCAAAAGTCGCGTAGTTAATCACCGGGTAATGAAGGACAGTTTCTGGGACACCCACCTCACAGACCCCGATAAGCCAGCATTGGAAGAATCTACATTTTGAATCTGAAGCGGACAATGCTGTTTTTAGATGTTTAGATCAGAGTTTTCCTATGCAAATTGTGCGTTTCAAGGGCAATTAATGTTTTGTTGAGCAACTAATTTATTTATACAATTGTGTTTGTACGAGGCAAAGTATTAATCAAATAGTGAAACATTTTTCTTGGTTCTATGCGAATTTAGCTACTAGAATAATTATTAAGCAAAGAGCCCAATTTGACTCAAGTGAATACTATGTAAAGGACCATACTCAACCAAGATACGAAATAAACACCATTCTCAACCAAAATATGGCAAAGTGTGCGTTTAAAGTGCAAATACTCTATTTATACAATTGTGTTTGTACTAGGCAAAGTATGCTCTCTCAAAAGTCCACTGAAATACCTTCTGTTTACATATTCATGAATCGTTTGTATTTTTGAAATAATCATTTTTATGCGAATTTAGCTACTCGAGTAATTATTAAGCAAATATGCCAATTTGACTCAAGTGAATACCATTTAAAGGACCATACTCAACCAAAATACGAAAGAAGCACCATATTCAACCAAAATATGGCAAAGTGTGGTTTAAAGGGCAAATAGTGCTTTGTTGAGCAACTAATGCATTGAAACAGTTGTGTTTATACCAGGCAAAGTATTATTGAAGTACTATCTGCAAAGTCAAATGAAACACCTTATGTTTACATATTCATGAAACAATTTTTTTGAAGTATTCATTCTATGCGAATTTAATTACTAGAGGAATTCTTAAGCAAATAGCCCAATTTGACTCAAGTGAATACTATTTAAAGGAACATACTCAACCAAATACGAAATAAACACTTGCGGAAATGGAAACGGTTCTACCTACATAACAATGAGACAAAGATTGCTGAAGTATTCACTAAAGACCACTTATATACTATGTCTGAAAAGCACAATTTGCATGAGCAAGCTCAAAAATGCACAATAATGGAAATAGAAGCGGTTCTACTTACATAACGATGAAACAAAGATGTCTGAAGTATTCAATAAAGACCACATATATACTATGCTTGAAAAACGCAACTTGCACAATCAGGCTTAAAAAATGCACAAGAATCCTAGAAAAGTACTTAGTGAAGGCCATACACAAGCAAGTTCACAAATACATAAAAACATCCAAAAGCGCAAGCTTTTCAGGAGAATCTCTGGTAAAGTTTGGATTATAGGGTTTTGGGGTATTCCTGGACGAGTAGGAGTCACTTTTTAAGCAAACAATTCTAAGCAATAAATGCTTTTTCTCAAGACAAGTATTGCAAATGCTGCTTCTAGATAATTAATCGCATTTACCAGGCAAATATTATCCATGCGAATTGAGCTACCAGAGCACCAAGTAATGGCTGAATAAGGTCTACTACACTTGAGTACAACCAAAAGATGCACTAAACACTAGCGGCTCTACTTACATATTGACGAAACAAATAGTTCTGAAGCACTAGAAAGACCACTTGTATACTATTTCTGAAAAGCACAATTAGCATAAGCGCACTTAAAAATGCGTAGGTGTTGCCTCGTGACCGTGACCGGGAAGGCGAACCAAAAAGCCAAAATACCAAAACCAAAAAACCAAAAAAACCAAAACCAAAAAAACCAAAAAAACCAAAACCAAAAAAACCAAAAACACCAAAAAAACCAATTTTCCGGGACTCTTGGAGAAGCCTCATAGGGATTTCCTGAGAGTCCCGGAAAATTGGTTTTTTTGGTATTTTTGGTTTTTTGTTTGTTTTGTTTTTTTTGTTTTTTTTGGTTTTGGTTTTTTGGTTTTTTTGGTTTTGGTATTTTTGGTTTTTCTACTGTCCCGTGTATGCGATTTTTTGTTGTATTTTAGTCTACGCCCTAGGAAATACGCTATATTGCACACCGAGTTTGCTTGCAGTGCAGCTGGGTGACTTGAGACAAGGCGAAAAAGGGTAGGTCACTGGGGGGGGGGGGTACCATATATATATATATATGTGAGCTCAGAGCTGTGCCAAGAAGGTTGCTTCGAAGCTGCGGTGCAAGCGGGAAGCGTGAACCTAGCAAACAGCCGCAAACTTCCAAGTGTGACAAGAGGAAGACGATCAGGCTGCGCCATCTTCGCCTGAACCCCATGAGATGTTGCAAACTTGAAGCCTGAGGCAGTCTGCCAGCCCCTCGTCCCTTGAGCCTCCTTAAACCCCGAAACCCCGAAACCCCGAAAAGCCTGGAGCCCCACCCCAAGCTTCTGGTGCCAAAGCTGCTTTGAGCCCGAAGGCTCTTGAGCGCCGCTTCCAGCCCGTGAAGGCTTTGCGGAAGCATCTTAAGAAGAGCTTAGTTGGTATTTGGCATGCGAGCTCGGATTTGGGGGGCTTCGGGGCTTGCTGGCGTTTCGGATGTAGGATGCAGGTCTGAGGGTCTAAGGTTTAGGTATGAAAAAGATTTGCTAGGCTTATGTTGATGTGTGAGCTGGAGACTTTTTAAACACGACGCACGGACGTAGGATGGGGGTTGCCTAAACCTCACCCACCATCTTACGACCGCAAATTAAGCCCGAAAATGTAGGTGGTCCTTGGTTTGGGGTGGTGCAAGGAAGGCTTTGAGGGCTGCTGGAGATTAGCATGGGTGGGAATTGTTGGCCCTGAGGCTCATGTAGCCTCAAGGCTTTGGATGGTCAGGGCGTCGCAGTTGGGGTTTCGGGTTCAGGTTGCCTACGCCACCTGCAGCATGTTCAGCACCGACTCGTCCCCAGCTCCCTCGCGCGCCAGTCCTCTGAAGTTCAGAGCCATGTCAGCTGTCAGCCAGACTTGTTCCCGATGCAACGGTCAGGGCCACCGAGCGGCCCAGTGCACGAAGATGCCGTGCCTTGGGCTCTTCACGGAACGTTTATATGTCTTGGTATACGCTTGTAAGCCTTGCAAGCTTTGTGCAGGGCATTCGTTGCGTGACTTGATCGAGTACTGTCTAATCTTGATCTCGTAGCGTACTCCAGCTGTGAGCTTCTGAGAATCCCAGGTTCTACCGCACCTGTGAGTATTGCAAGGCGGTCGGGCATGCAGCAAAGGCCTGCCCCATTTTGCAGCGCAAGGCTGCGGAGAAGGCTGAAAAGGAGAAGGCAGCACGGATGCAGTCCAGTGACGCGTGGAGCGAGTCCGGAAGCACCACGGCTTCATCCTGGGATTCTTGGACATCCGACAAGGGGTGGTGGAAGCCCCGTAGCTCCAAGAAGACCAAAGGCAAGTGGGCGTGGTCGGAATGGCAGCCGCAGCACTGGGTACTGAGCGAGGGCGAGGAGCGGGAGGCTCCTGGGGCGACAGGGGCTTCAGCGACTTTCTGGGACAAGGTTGCAGTAGGCTCCGGTCAAGCAGGTGAAGTACTGTCATCGCGCCAGACTAGATTTACTAGCACCCGATTCTAAGCCCGACTGGTTCAAAGGCAACGCCGGACACGCCTGCCGAGCTGAAGTGATTTCCCCCCCCCCCCCACACCCACAAGTTCACATCGAGCATGTGGGCTCTAGACTCTAGAGATCAGAGACATCAGAACAGTGCACGGTTGCTCTACTTTTCCTAAGAGCGCCGATGCTGCTCCCATGAACCTCTGCAACAGCGCGTAAATGCATGAAAGGATCTGACTTCGTCCCCGCTCGCCACAGGCCCGAAAGCTGGAGAAGAAGCTTCGGGAGATCGCCGCCCTTGAGCAGCTGGTGGATCAGGGCAGGATGCTGGATGTGCTCCAGCTCGAGAAGGCGACACGAGGGGTTTGGGGAAGTTTTGCTGGAGACCCTAGGAGAGTCTGGCATCTAATGGAATGTACTTCCAAAAGTGTCGGCACAACGAAAGCTCGTAGGTTTTTGGCCATGCAGCAGGTGGATCGCAAGAGCGAGATCGAGAGCCACGAGGTCCTGCGCAAAGTGCGCTTAGGATACAGCCGTGTCGCTCTATCGGCAGTTGCCGAGTAGTCGCTCCCCTTGCGCACGTTGGTGGGTGCATTGGGGGGCAGTGTACAGTGTACAGCCCGCTGCCGCAAATTTTGTGCAATGCAGTTGCTGACTACGCCAACTAGATATTGTTTTGCTTTACATCGATGCCACTCGAGCCGCCTCATGAGATGGCGATAGCAAAATGAGTTGGGCGAGTGCGGGTGGGGGCTCAGCTCGCCGTTGGAGCTTCTGGTATTCAAGTCTGATGAGCAACGGCTCCTACGAGAGCTCAATCAACCTGTGACATCCCAGAGCTACCTTTGAGAATCTTCTTTTGCGGTTTACTAGGCTTGATCCTTGTTGATGACGCGCGGTTTGCATTCTTAAGGCTTAGTTCTACTTTTGAGGGCTGCTGGAGACTAGCATGGGTGGGAATTGTTGTAAGGCTCATGTAGCCTCAAGGCTTTGGATGGTCAGGGCGTCGCAGTTGGCGCAGCCGGGTTTCGGGTTCAGGTTGCCTACGCCACCTGCAGCATGTTCAGCGCCGACTCGTCCCCAGCTCCCTCGCGCGTCCTCTGAAGTTCAGAGCCATGTCAGCTGTCAGCCAGACTTGTTCCCGATGCAACGGTCAGGGCCACCGAGCGGCCCAGTGCACGAAGATGCCGTGCCTTGGGCTCTTCACAGAACGTTTATATGTCTTGGTATACGCTTGTAAGCCTTGTAAGCTTTGTGCAGGGCATTCGTTGCGTGACTTGAACGAGTACTGTATAATCTTGATCTCGTAGCGTACTCCAGCTGTGAGCTTTTGAGAATCCCAGGTTCTACCGCACCTGTGAGTATTGCAAGGTGGTCGGGCATGCAGCAAAGGCCTGCCCCATTTTGCTGCGCAAGGCTGCGGAGAAGGCTGAAAAGGAGAAGGCAGCACGGATGCAGTCCAGTGACGCGTGGAGCGAGTCCGGAAGCACCACGGCTTCATCCTGGGATTCTTGGACATCCGACAAGGGGTGGTGGAAGCCCCGTAGCTCCAAGAAGACCAAAGGCAAGTGGGCGTGGTCGGAATGGCAGCCGCAGCACTGGGTACTGAGCGAGGGCGAGGGCTCCTGGGGCGACAGGGGCTTCAGCGACTTTCTGGGACAAGGTTGCAGTAGGCTCCGGTCAAGGAGGTGAAGTACTGTCATCGCGCCAGACTAGATTTACTAGCACCCGATTCTAAGCCCGACTGGTTCAAAGGCAACGCCGGACACGCCTGCCGAGCTGAAGTGATTTCCCCCCCCCCCCCACACCCACAAGTTCACATCGAGCATGTGGGCTCTAGACTCTAGAGATCAGAGACATCAGAACAGTGCACGGTTGCTCTACTTTTCCTAAGAGCGCCGATGCTGCTCCCATGAACCTCTGCAACAGCGCGTAAATGCATGAAAGGATCTGACTTCGTCCCCGCTCGCCACAGGCCCGAAAGCTGGAGAAGAAGCTTCGGGAGATCGCCGCCCTTGAGCAGCTGGTGGATCAGGGCAGGATGCTGGATGTGCTCCAGCTCGAGAAGGCGACACGAGGGGTTTGGGGAAGTTTTGCTGGAGACCCTAGGAGAGTCTGGCATCTAATGGCATGTACTTCCAAAAGTGTCGGCGCAACGAAAGCTCGTAGGTTTTTGGCCATGCAGCAGGTGGATCGCAAGAGCGAGATCGAGAGCCACGAGGTCCTGCGCAAGGTGCGCTTAGGATACAGCCGTGTCGCTCTATCGGCAGTTGCCGAGTAGTCGCTCCCCTTGCGCACGTTGGTGGGTGCATTGGGGGGCAGTGTACAGTGTACAGCCCGCTGCCGCAAATTTTGTGCAATGCAGTTGCTGACTACGCCAACTAGATATTGTTTTGCTTTACATCGATGCCACTCGAGCCGCCTCATGAGATGGCGATAGCAAAATGAGTTGGGCGAGTGCGGGTGGGGGCTCAGCTCGCCGTTGGAGCTTCTGGTATTCAAGTCTGATGAGCAACGGCTCCTACGAGAGCTCAATCAACCTGTGACATCCCAGAGCTACCTTTGAGAATCTTCTTTTGCGGTTTACTAGGCTTGATCCCTGTTGATGACACGTGGTTTGCATTCCTAAGCTTAGTTCTACTGCCGCCTCCGTTTGCATGCTTAAGGCTTATATAGTTCTACTGCCGCCTCCTTGCCAAGTCCCTTCTACACCTGCCGTGAGCCCACAGAGCATTGAGGAACCCAAATCTTGACCCCTATCGGGAAAAATAGGGACCCCTAACACAGACCCCCAAACACTGGGATTTCCTGATAACAAGGACCATTAAGGACCCCAAGAAGCTACCCCCTCAATTTCGGAAATCACCGAACGTTTCAGGGGCCCTCCGGAACCTGCTCAGCCAGGTGCCTGAGCCCACTGTCGAGGAGACAGCCGCGCAGCCGAGCCTTACCTCTCCTCAAATCGCGGAGGGCTCTTTATGCCGTAGCATAGGGGTCGGAATAATTTCTAAGGGTGTTCCCTCATGGCCCCTTTTATGAACATACTATACTACCCCCCAAAACCCTGTTTTAATTACTAAGGCCCCTACGGTAGTGCTTTGCGCTTTGCGCCCAGGACATGTCTAGAGTCCAAGGCCCAAGGGTCTGCTTCACCTTATATATAGCTGGACATCTGAGAATCAGAAGCCCCCCCAAACCCTTGGATGCGCTGGCATTCATGTGCATCCAAGAGGTTCGTAGAACATGAAGTCGTCGAAGATGAGATACCTTCCAAATATTCGAAGCACAAAGCAAGTGGGTGATACACGGTGATATGTCTTGTTCTGCGGCAAAGCCCCAAGACTTTCACCCTCACGCCTCTTCCGCCAGGTGACCATCCTCAAGGGCCTCGCACGGAAGTACGAGGCGCACCACCGGCTCAGGTGCGCCCCATCGGGGAGCCTAATGGGGGGGGGGGGGTTTGGGAGCTGAGAGGGGCGGGGAGGCATCAGAAACCCGTAGCTTTCGGGTTTAGCCGTTCTGGTTTCCCAGCTAATCAACCATTCTGGTTTCCGGTGTAGGCCTAGTTTCCGATTCTTCCGCTTCCGCTTTCCGATTCAGCTCCGGTGTCCGATTGAGCCATTCTGGTTTCATCTGGTTTCCGAGTCGACCTTTGGGATTTGAGTTCGGAGTTCTTGAAGCTTCCGGTGGTCGGTCGCGAGTCCCGGTTTTAAAAGCATGTTTGACGCAGCTTTTTACGTTTCAGGATTATGGCGATGGGTCTCAGATTGTTCTGGGCGTGGGATGTGAGAAGATCGATGGGCGTTGGGATTGCTTCTGCGGTGCTTGACTTGGGTGCTAGGGTAGAGGCCTCGGCTTCAAGACGTACAGTGAACAACTCAGCACGAAGATGATGGTCGCAAGCGGAACCGAAGGGCGAGGACCAAATCCGGGTCCGTGAGGGCAGGTGTAGCCTTGCTAGAGCACTCGCGCTGAAGTGCATGGGTCAATGATTTTGATGGTTTTCGGGCCCAGGGCAGCTGAAAAGCCAAAGCGCCTCCTGAACAAGAGCCAGTCAGCGTAGAAGACGAAGATACCCGAAGTAAGGACAGTGTTGAAGAGCCAAGCGGGGACCCTCAAGACTGTAAAGCCAAGGAGAGCAGCTGCACTTGAGCTCCTTAACTTGGCAGGTACTCGGAGGAGGCTTTAGAGTCCTGTGTGAAGCTGGCTTCGCAGTACATCCAGGCAGGTGGGTTTCGGCCAGGTTGAGGGGGTGTTTGTGGTGGGGACGGGTGATGTAACCGAGGGTTTTGGCCTCGGCTGGTCGGAGATTGAGCCGTTTGGGACTGGGGTGTATGGCCTGGGATATTCAGAGTTTGCAGACGCGCTGCTTTGTACATTGACTTGTTCGCATTTTGTCACTCGACCTCGGTGTGACGTGGTTCGCTCCTATTTCGGCATGTTTGATGATCCTCGGAATGCAGGCCAAAAGGCTGCGTATCTTCAGGGTGGGGATACTCCGGAAGATTCCATGTAAGAATTGAGCCAAGTTTGGGAGTCTGTTTGAGGGTTCATTGATTCGGACTCCGTGCGTTGAGGCTGGTGAAGCACTCCCTTCCCAACTCGCTCCGAAATCCCAAGCCATGCCAAACATAGACTCTGAATCACTGAACTCTCATCGCCCCCTTAACACTGCCTCGCAGGATCGGTATTTGCCTGACAAGGCCGGAGACTGAGCTGATTTGCAGATTCAGGAACGCCGAGCACAGGTGCTGAGGTCAGACTGGATCGCCGCCAGAAGTCTGTTGCAGCTGTTGCAGAGTTCGTAAGCCTACAAAATGTTCGTGAAATCCCCCGCGCGCAGTTCATACCCTAAACCCTAAACCCTAAACCCTAGACCCTAGACCCTAAACCCTAAACCCCAAACACTAAACTTTCCAGGCCATCGATGTCATGGACGAGGCCGGCGCCCGCGTGCAGCTGCGGCAGAGCCTTGGCAGAACGTGTTGCTCTCGTTCCCCTTCTTTTGGAGAGAAGATCCAAAGATGGATTTGTGTTATCAGGTCCACTTGACATGGGGATACATGGAAACAGGTAAGGGTAGGTGCGAATCGGTCTCGGCTTACTACAGCGGGTCGGCTCAAGACTGGGTTTTTGAGTTTAAGGTTTAAAGCTTAGAGGCTAGGGGTAATTGAGGAGTTCTAGGGCTTAGGGCTTAGGGTGGGCGATTCGATTCCCATCTTCGCGTACGATCTGCTGCGCCCTGCCCCATGAGATTTGCGCCCATCACGGTCTGATTCATACGGTCCGGTGCGCGCTTAGCGGAGTCTCACGAGGGCGTAGTATGTATAAGAGCATCTTAGCGGAAGCTCGAAGGCTACACAAGCGCCTGTAGACGCAAAGACATGTGAAGTCAGCGCGGACCCTAAACCCATCTAAACCCTAAGCCCCGGAGCCAAAAGCGCAAAAGCGCAGCCAGGAAAATAGGTTGGACGGTGCGAGATTTCGAGCCACAGGCACGCCTAGCAAACAGCCGGCCTGAATGCAAGCGCCGCAGCCAAGGAACGCCGACCTCCCCGAGGCAGCTCTCGAGGCACCGGAGTTTTTGTCTAGTCAGAGTATCATAGGTCCATAAGGTCTTAGCTTAATGGTGGTTCTCGACGAGAGCCGAGTGGTCCTTCTTGCTTGCAATCTGGTTGCAGTTGTGCTGAATCCATGGGGACATGCTACTCAAACGAAAGTGAGCACCCGAGCGCAAGGCTATGTACATGCCTTCGATCCCAATCCGGTGCACGATGACATCGCAGCTAGTGGGGCGGGGCCGAATGGCAGGTGGCGGGGGGGGTTGGATCCGTGCTCATCGACACGTAGCTCGTTGCAGTGTGCACGGGGTCAAAACACCAACTTCGAGTGCTCAAGGGGGTGTGCTTACGAAAGCTCCATCCGCATCAGCTCCGAACCTTCAAGTGAGGCGAGAAAAGAGCTTCGAGAGATGGAGGCCAAGAAAGAGGAGGCGGCAGTCGAAATGTGACAGTTCTGCTGCGAATGGAGCATGCCCAATGTGTGCCTGTCTATCTGAAGAAGGCACATAAGTCACGTACCGAGTACTGGGGACTTCTGAATGACATTTCGGATAGGGTGCGATGTAGTAGCCCTGCTCTCTACATCTTGAGAAGCCGGAATGCCAGCAGCGGACCAGGCCGTCAGGGAACAGAACTATGAGGAGGCAGCTAAATGCCGCGCAGAAGAGGCCTTGGGAAAACTGAGATACAAGCGTTTCAACACGACGTAAGTTTCACGTGGTCGCTTCATTGTAAATCCCAATCCCCGGCCTCTAAGATCGTTGCTTCCCTTTCAAAACTTGCGTTGCTGCCAACGTTTGTTCGTCGCGAGGGTCCGTCGTCGGGGTTTTCGGGTCAGGGGTTTAAAGTTGGACACAAGGGATGGGTCGCTGAGTTTATGCCATGTGGACGTTAAGCCGGCACACCTTGTTGTTGAAAGCCTTTGTTTTCCATCGTTTGTAGCAAATGTGCAAATGGTCCACGGCTCGACGCCCGAAAGAAGCGCAATCTTGAACTGCAATCTTCCAAGCCGACCTTCCTGCGCTTTGCAGCAGTTCTTGGAACGCTGTAGGGCACGTCCGGCGTGTGTTCCCTGACTGCAGATCAAGCTGAAGAAAAAGATCAAGCGTTTGGCCGGCGACCTAGCCGACGGGATTTTACCATGCTCACGTTTAGTGTCCTACCCGAATCGCGAGCCCTATATCCTGTAGATCATCCATCATCCTACATCCATGCAGCTCCAACCCAACAGAAACCCTTTGTGCTCTGTGCCTCGGGTTCAGCCTTTCGGGTATGGAGTAGCTTAAGCTTTCTATATGGCTTAGAGGCTCTTGCTGAACCTAGCCGCACATCCCCCTGCTCCCGAACGAAAGCCTAGACACAAACACCAACTGTCTCGTGGCTCAGGCCAAGGAGGCAGAGGAGGCCCCAAAAGAGGCGCGCGCACCAGAATTTCACCCATGTGCTGGTAGCTCACCCACTGCAGTGCTTCGAGTGGCAATCGTGGGCATCCTTCCCACATTCGCAGCAAACAAACATAGCCCAGTGGTGCTCGCTTTCCCAATGATACTTGGCCGCCTCACGAGTGCAGGCTGGAAGTTGACAGAGGGCCAGACTTTTGCTTCCACTTGCTAGCCTCCTTGGGTTTGAGATGTGGGGGTTTGGGCTGTAGCAGCCATTCCTCCCCAGCCACCATATGCCTTTGAGGAGCTGTAGGCACTGCAGGCCTTCAGAAGCCCAACCTGAGCCCTCTTCCTCGGCCAATCCAAGCCCCTCCTGGATCTTCCCGGGCCCCTACAGCCCTATCACCCAGACCTTCTTCCTGAATTTCTTGCAGGAGCCTGTCACTGCAAGTGCAGTTGCTGAGGCTTGGGGGTTCAGTTGGGGATTGATGTGGAAGAGCATTTACTCACTGTTACATGACTCCGGCGCACGCTCGATCCTAAGGGCCGGTGGTACTAAATGCTGACATCAGCGGCAAAAGCAAACAGCAACATCAGCAAAGGCAGGCATCTGCTCTAGCCGGGGTAGTTTGAAGGACAGCTGGTGTCAAAGCTTCGTGCTCCAACAGAATGCTCCAAGTTTCTGATCCTTTGCCATCCGGTCCGGGTGCGTCAGGCGCAAACGGCCGCCAAGCCCCAGGACCTGCGCATGTGGCATACTGGGTTACCCAGCCCTAACCCCGTCTGCGGCCTTCGGGTAGATGTCGGGTTTAGGCCGAACGAGAACGCGGTGCCGCAGTAAACCTCGCACAGATCGAGGTACTGGGCGTGTAAGCCCAAGGGTGCGCTTTGGGTTTCTTTGGTTGGTGGTCTCTTTGAGCAGGGTACTAGTATCTGTTTTGTAGGGGGCTTGAAAGGTTATCTACGGGCTATATTGAGGTATAAGGGTAACAGAGAAAGAGGCTTCTTGTTGAAGGTCAAGCTCCGAAACCTCCTTTCGCTCGCAGCTCTCAACCTACAGACCCGAAGTCATGAGACCCGGATTTGCCACAATAAGGGACCCCGAGAATAGACCCCCAAATAGTATGATCCTCCTTATCATCACAATGAGGTACCCCAAGTATCGTTTACCCCCCAAGTCATGCTCCAACCACCAAAGCCTCGAAAGCCGCGGAGGAGGCCGCCGCACCTGCGGAGGAGGAAGAAGACGACGAGGATTTCCAGGCAGAAATGGGTTTCAAAGTTGCTGGGTTTCCGAAAGTAGCGGTACCCTGTTTGGGGTTCCTTTAAGGGGATTCTATGCCATCTGGGGTATGAAAGGGGTACCCTCCATTTTGGGAATGCCCATTTACTGGGCATACAGTGGTTTGAGTGTAGCGGTTGCGCAAGTCTGGAGGGCATCAGGTAGAATTCCCCCCCTCCCCCCCCCCCCCCCCCCCTCCCCCCCCCTCCCCCCGAAAGTTCCCACGTGAACGCCTCTGCCCTCAGGAGGAGATCCCGCTCGTTTCCGAGGCCGACGTGGCGCAGGCATTTGCCCAAGAGGGGCTCCAAAACCCGAATCCCACGGCTCCTCAGTCCCGCACCCTCGAAAAACCTTTTGCTCTCCCAAAAGTCGTCTTGTTGAGGCTTTTCAGCGTGAGTTGAAAGTTTATAAGGGTTAAGAATCCTGTGTCAGCCCAGGGCTCCTGTGGGCAGCAACGGCCAGTTCGGCCAGTGTTTTGCTGTGATGCCTACAACACCTCCAAAAACCGCAATACAGCTTCTCGAACGAATCACAGAAGCCTGCCGGAGGTGGTTTCCAAGTGGACGGGCGTTCCCGTGGACAAGGCTCGCAAGTAACGTGTACAACGTTTTCTGGCGTTAAGGATTCGAGGTCTCACAGGCAATGACTCGAAGTTGCAGGGACTCAATCTTCATGTACAGATTCAGCTTCGCACCCGGAAGATTGTCTACATACATGAAACATAGTAGCGACTTGAAAGGAGCAGCAGAGCAGTTCAGAAGTTTCTCTGTGCGCTTGAAGCGCCATCTCTGGCCAGCGACCAGACCAATGCCACATTCTTGGTTTTGTTGCTTTTCGAACGGCGTCTGCGAATCATATCCAGGCTGTGTGAACACATCCTCCATAAAAAACGTCGGGACCCCTAAACGCACCGAGAAAGTATAGTTGCCAGAGTCCATGAAGTTCAGGACCGAGTCAAAAGCTCCTGGCCTGAGGTGAGCACCGACGAGAGCGCCAGGTTGGTAGCCCTCGGGGGGGGGGGGGGGGGGGGGGGGGGGGAAATTAGCTGAGGCTCATCTGGCTGCACTTTGCGACTTGCGCAGTAGCCTTGCCACAACGCCCCGCCACATGATTCGAGCGTGACCTCAAAGTCTGCCTTTCTTCGCGCAGGAGACGCTTCATGATCGAGTGATCGGCCAGGAAGAGGCAGTTACAGCCGTGTCCAAGGCGACTGGATGGGACAGGGCAAGTGAGGAAAAGCGGAGGATTCGGGCACAGAGTTTCCCCCCAAACCCTGAACTGAAGGGGCAACCACAAGATTCTCAGGGGGAGGAACCGCATTGTTTAGGGTTGGGGGTTTAGGAAGTTTAGGGCCAATCCCAAGACCCCCTTCTAATCTCAAGCGCCCGAAACCTTGAACCCCAAGCGAGGGGGGAGGGGCGCGATTCCAGGCCGTCCGCAGAGCCCGCTCCGGGTTAAAGAATCCGAATCGGCCCATCGCAGCTCGGCGCAAAGCAGTTTCGGCGCCTGGGGGGGAGTGGCAAGTCTGAACTGAATATTACTGTAGGATGTAATTTTGTATCTAGTGAGTGTAGAGATCGGCGCGTGAAGGAGATCAAGCGGCTCAGTGATCTCGAGTGCTTTCATGGTTCAGGGGCTCTGTGGCTGTGGGGTCGAGGGGGTCCAGGGTTCTCAGGTTCGGGTTTGGGTCAGATGCCCAGGGTTTACTTCGTGATTTTGCCAGAAGCTTCAGCGTTCTGGTTCCTACTTGTACCTCCGGCTCACTACCTCCGGCCCCTGTAGCTCAGAAGGGCCCTGGCTTTCTGATCTTCACTCAGGCTTCGGGGAGTTTCTGCAAGCGTGGTTCACACCATATAGAAAAGACGAGTAGCACCAAGTAGCCGCATCGCACCCTGAATCCCTTGCAAAGCCCGAACTGCAAGGCCTCGTTCATCTTCTGTGGCCCTACCGGTGTGGGCAAGACGGAGCTGTGTAAGGCAGGATTCCGGGACTGAGGGTTTAGGGTTTAGGGTTTGTCATTTAGGGCTTGACACAGGGGATTCGGGGTTAGGGCGCTGCGCAGTTCTCAGATTTGTATATAGTGTTTGGGGGGTTTAGGAGTTGTCCCTTTGGGTCAGCTTGGAGGACAAAGGTACCAGGCCCACTGCGATCAAGATAGCAGCCGTGGGGATTAAAGTGCAATTCAAGAAAACTAGGGAGCATCTACCCGAGCTGGAGAGTGGACAGTTGGGATTGGGAGTCATGTTTCACTATCTGATAGGTTTCGTGCCAAACTTGTCTGTTTCAAAACCCTAGCAACTCCTCACCCCTGAAACCAGAGCCCCTCAAACCTTGGTGCCCCATGCAAGAATGCCTGAGGCTCTGTCTGCGGCATATTTCGGCAAGGAGGATGCCATGATCCGCCTGGACATGAGCGAGCCGCGGCGGGAGCAGCGTTGGGTTGAATTCACGGCTCAAGGGCTTGGGTGCAGCTTAGGCTTTTTGTGGCGTGTTGGCTCCAAAGCACGGGGGTTCTTGGCACAGAACATTCGGCTAAGTTCAAGCTCCGAAGTGCTGTGGGCCACCATCTGCACCGGACACTTTAAGTGTTCAGGCTCCTAAGCAGCACGGGCCAGCAGTCCGCATAAAGTATCAGCCAAGTTTGAAACTGCTACCACTAGCCCGCGTCTGAAACTTTTCGGCCGGGTTCAGGCTTCGCGGTAGTCGTACGGGTCACCAAACCGCATCGCACAGTCGGCCAAGCAAGTTCAGAGCCCAAACTGCATGCGGGCCACCAGCTCCTGAAACTAGTGTTCGGCACTGGCTTCGGAAGCTACTAGCATCCAGTGTTAAGGCCTGAGGGCGGCACGGCCGTCAGATCAGTCTGCGGACAAACTCAAGCTTGACAAGCATGTTCAAGCTACCGGTGTAGACCGCAAAGAGCAAAGACATCAGAGATGAGCACAGCAAGTCGTACCGATAGGCGCAGGAGGGGGGGGTGGTGGAGGGCCCAACCAGGGGGGGGACACCATGGGGCGGCTACGACACGAACGTTCTGCTTTAAACTCTAAACGTAAGAACGTCACAACAGCACTGTTCATTCCTTGAACAAGAAGCAAGTTTATTCCCAAGCTGAACACTGCGAAACCGAAACCCTACATGTAGTATCCTCCTCAAGAATCGGCCTTAGTTTGAGAAGCCTCCCCTTGCATCTAAGGAATTCATGGAGAGGCCGGAGTCCAGAATGCGCAACCGCACTGCAGCTGTTTGACGGGCTTCCGGGTGAACGGTTTGACTTCCTCGAATCCTCCAAGGGGCCTGACTCTACAGCACAGCCAGGATACTGAGCGTCACAAATCTCAATCCCCAGGCCCTCGGAACAATTACTGATAGTATTCCCTTCGGGTCCCTCTATAATTTCTACTACCATAACCCGCAAAAAAATATAGGCCCTCAAGTTCTGGCCACTTTGGAAGGCACACCGTCTCGAAGCTAATTGGCAGCCCGCCCGGCTACGTTGGCTATGACGAGGTGGGGGGGTTTGGGCTTTTGAATTCCTTTGAACGGTGGGTTGATATTGCTGTTATTGGTGAGGGTATATCAGGTTCCTTTCTAATATTGGTGAGTGTGTATGTCTCCTTTTGGGGATACAAGGCATATACACCCTACTTCCTTCGAAGGGAGGGGATGAGGATGCGTGTCAAAGGGGCAACCTCTGGGCACCGCTTCCGCTGATCCTAAGCCCGTCCTCTGCCCTTGAGCCCTTCACCTAAGTGCAGGAGAGCCAACTAACCGACGGCGTGCGGCGCCGCCCGTACAGCCTGGTCCTCTTCGACGAGGTGCCGACAATCCTAGGTTCCGCCCGCCCCCAAACCCTCACTACGCCCTACTTTGGGTTCGTGTTGAACAAACGCCACAGCCCAAGACCTGAGAATCCCAACCACCCTCTATCCCAGATCCTCTTCCAGATTCGGGTTTTGGGTCGATGGGGTTTGGGTTCAGGGTGTCAGGGCTGAGGGCTTGTGGGGTCGGCCCGGCCACGAGCCTGAAGGCCTGGACCGTATGCCATGTGGTTTCCGAGGTACGACTCTAGGTTTCTTTGCGCTAGAGCAGCACTGCAGCCGCGCGACCGCACATCGGATCAGGCTTTGCCGATCACAATCCCTGGACTGCGCCCTGTTCCAATCTCGCAATATCAGGAAGCCCAAACCCACGCTGCGCACGAACGCCGTAGAAAAGCACTCCGACTTCTACAGTACAAGACAGGTCGAAAAGGCGCATCCGGACGTCTTCAACCTGTGCCTGCAGATCCTGGAGGAGAGCTTGGCTTCCTGGGCTCCTTAGGTTTTAGGGTTTAGGGTTTAGGGTTTAGGGTTTAGGGTTTAGGGTTTAGGGCTAGCGCTCGAAGCTCTGCTCTTAGAGTCTTGGGGGCAGCCTGGTGTTTTCTATGTGTGCGTATGTATACACATAATGTCTATGGTAACCGCCATTGATCCAACACTCCCTTGATCCACTGCCGACGCACGCTTCTGGGGTGACCCCGGGCAGGAATTCGCAGCACCCTCATGGGATCTGATTAGTTCAAGTTCTAGCAGTACTAAAACGAGTTACATTCGGTTGAGAAAGAGTCAGTGATTCATCTTCAGTAGCTTGCACTGAGGACATGCGTGGGAGTTTAACTTTTCACCAGTTGGTGATCCTCAGAGCAGGTTCTAGTGTTTTGGGATATTGAAAATAGAGCCAGAAAGCCTCGACAAAACCAAAACACCCAACACTTACACCGTCCTCAGCTCCGTTGCTCCGGATTTTGGCGTCTGGAAGGCTGTTTGCCGAACCAAGTAGAGAGAATCGGAGAGTTCAGGCACCAAGCAGTAATCAGAAGACGCACGTGGATGTTAGTTCATAGAGTCATAGATGTCCATGCATCTTTTGGTGTTCCCATCCACCTTGCACAGCACTATGACAGGCAGGTGAGTAGCGTGTTTGAGTACAAGAAGTACTACGGACAACGGGCTTTGTACATCAAGGATGCCTGCGGAACTCATTCGTTTGACGAGGCTATTGCACGGGAAGGAAGAGAAAGCAGCTCAAGGGATGTATACGCATATCCATGTACATACGTGTATACACACACTGATGTTCATATTCATATTGGCATCAATATTCTTTCAATATTTACATTCAATGCCCCAGACACGCTCAATCCCCCAAACCCGACAGGATGGCCGTCTCACTGACTCCAAAGGCAGGACGGTGTCGTTCAAGAACGTGCCTCGGGCAGCAGAGTTCCCACAAGCTCCAACGCTGACTCGCCTGCGAGAGGTCGTAAATCGTAAGTTGGTTTTGCACAGTCGCTTACACGCTGTTCCAACTTTGATCCCACTAAGCTTTGCTTTGGCCCCCGCACAGAGCCCCCACAACCCGAAACCTGTTTTCCCTCTTCTCCGTTCGCCACTGAGACTCTGATCATCATGACGTCGAACGTCGGTGCCAAGGCAGGTCGCGCTTGGCAAACTTCTGCCGTCTGCACCCTGTGCCGCTATAACCTCCCGCAACTGCAAGCCTTTCGTGTGAGTTGGAGCCGGGATTTCTTGAAGTGCGGAGGCCATCGAGAAGGGCCTGCTGGGTGGGGGCGGCTTAGGGTGCTGCACTCAGGACAGTTTTGTCTTGGCCTTGCATGCTGTCTGTGGTACACTTAACGCACACTTGGCGCCCGCCCCGGCAACCCTTACGTACCTGAAGAGACCTCATGGCAGTCTGTTAGCCGTGATGCTTTGGCTTAGTGAAAACCGCAGTGTGGTCGCATGTAGCACTGTCCGTCATGCATTATGGAAGTCGCATCCCTCGCCCACGACACCGTGAAAAGGTTGCGGGTTTTACAGGAGTCAGAAACCTGCACTGCACATTGCGCAAAGGGCGAGTCGGCTGTGGGCCATGGTTGTTTGGGGGCTGCAAGGATGAAATCTGGTTGCCATCGCTGGGATCTGCAAGGGTCAAGGCTTTGGGCTTTTCCCTGTTAGGATGTTTGGGGTTCTTAGGCCCTTGCTTAAATGCTTAAAGGGTCATCGCCCTTTATCACTGTCTCTACAGAACAGTTTAGAGGTTTCAATTTTTAGAGCCTGAAACCTATACTGCCCCCAAAGCACAGCCTAATGTTCAATGGCAAACCCCTGGTTGCAAGTTGGAAAACACCAACAGCACGCCTTGTACCAAAGCCCTTCAGGTTCTAGGGGTGATACACATGAACCTCGGCTTTATGCGTTGAGGTTCTCCGGGCTTGAAGAAGACGTCGACACCTCCAACTACCAGAGGCCGCTGTTGCAAGACACATCCGCCGGGACTCCAGGTCTTGAGATTCAAAGCTTCAGGTCTTAGGGCACCGGCCACAATGTTGTCTTTCCACTCTCCCTCTCTCCTCTCTCTATCGCGTTCTCTCTCTCTCTCTGTTTCTCTCTTTCTCCCTCTCCCTCTCTCTCCCTCTCTCTCCCTCTCTCTCCCTCTCTCTCCCTCTCTCTCCCTCTCTCTCCCTCTCTCTCCCTCTCTCTCCCTCTCTCTCTCTCTCCTCTCTCTCTCTCTCTCTCTCTCTCTCTCCGTGCTCTGGCGACGCAGTCCACGCACATTACACACACCACACACTCCACTCACTGCGCACACCACACACTCCACACACACCGGAAACATCCCGGCATGACTCCTGAGGCTGAGTATGCTGAGTCAGGCTCCAAACCTGAACCTCAGTTTGGGTCCACCGGCCCCCAACATCATGTCCCGCAACCACGAGAGCTGCTTCGACTTAAGCTTCGACCTCGAAGACTCAGCTTGAGGCTTTACCGTTTTGGGGCTTCCGGCCTTGAAGCCTCAAAACCTGATGTCCCACCAGGTCCTAGGCCTCAGTTGAGTGCTCAAGCGACTCTGGACGCCAGGCTGAAGACCGTCGTGCACGACGAGCTCAAGAACTTCTTCCGACCGGAGCCTCGAAAAAACGAAGGGGTGGAAGGGTTTCTGTGCGTTGAACCTACTTGAAATGATCGTCGTGTCATTCCCGAGATGAACTATGATAAATATTTCTTTTGCCAACAGTGGAGGCCATCCTCCGCGACGCTGCGAGACCCCAACCCCCTAAAAGCCTGCGAGTGTAGGACCTTCGTGTGCAGGGCGTGGAGAGCTTGAAGGGATTTCCCTGCAAGCCCCTGTGTCTCAGTAGCTTTTTTGCCCTCTGGCTTCCTTCCAGGTGTCATTCAAGCGTCTTGTTCTTTGTGGCCTTAACTTGCAACCGAGAAAAGAATCCACTTATCAACCCATTTGCTGCGCTGGCCTGTAGACATGCCCTTCCGCTATCTGAGAAGCCCCAAAACCTCTAGCTCATCCACACTCATGAAAGCAGAGCGGTCCGAATGTCTGTAGCCCCTCCCCGGTACTGCCTCACCCGCATGAGATGCCGAGATGTGGCAATGTTTTCGGAGCCCAAAACCTCGAGAGGTCCCAAATAAAACTTCCGGCCCCCAACTCCCACACCCTCAACAGTGGTTTCATGGCGACCTCTCAGGGCTTTATGGGCTCTGAATCCTCTTATCCGACACAATCTCTCTCCTGTCTGAAGCGTCGCATCCAGGGCCGAGACAGAAGACCAAGAAGCGTACACTTCCGTTTGGATTGGGAAGGGCGTGAGAATGAGTTTGTACCTGGGGAAGCTGTAAGGTTTAGTCTGCTATGGTGCTCGGGTGTGGACTGGTGCTCTGCTTTGATTGGGAATTGGGACTATGTGCAACAAGGGGCCCTAAACCCTAAACCCTAAACCCTAAACCCTAAACCCTAAACCCTAAACCCTGAACCCTGAACCCTGAACCCTGAACCCTGAACCCTGAACCCTGAACCCTGAACCCTGAACCCTGAACCCTGAACCCTGAACCCTGACCCCTAAAATGATTCTACGCAGAGTGAAGGTAGAACGGGCAGCCTTCTCTTTCACCTTAAAACTATCCAAGGAGTTCTTGAACCGACTGGACGAGGCCAGCATTCTTTAGGGTTTAGGGTTTAGGGTTTAGGGTTCAGGGTTTAGGGCTTAGGGTTTAGGGTTTAGGGTGTTTGGCAGCAGCAGCAGTTTGCAGTTAAATGAAGGTTTTGGACAGGGGCTCTGGATGCCTTGACAGGCCTATACCGAATTTTTAACCCAGAGCCCTGACAGATCGGGTTAACACAGTGGGTGCCTTTGCCTTGCCGAGCTTTCAATCCCGAAAGTTGCATGTTTTGAAGGCTCCTTTCAACATCACGAACTGGAATCGGGGCCCTTTCCCCAGGCAAGATAACACTTCAACAGGCTTGACGACTCATTTGTTCCGGAGATCCCCCCCTGGCACGAAGCAGGTTGATGGGCACTGTAGAGTTGGGATCATCGGCGGACTTGCACTTCAGGGAATGCTTCGGGGATACTCGCTGGGATACTCGCGGGTGGGCACTGCACGGACGCTCTCTGGGGTCGGCACGGTGGGGATCGGAAAATTGGGAGGCACGGGCCCAGGCGAGGAGTTCAGGAGGCATCGGCCAGGAGAAGGCTGCGCTTGGAGACCCGGGGAAAGCAAAACGAAGAGAATATTTTGCGGATCTCTGCGAGATGCTCACTTCGGGGATGCTCCTGATTCTTAGGAAAGACGCGGGAAGCCTTAAAGCTCAACAGAAGCAAACATCCCAAATCCAACATCCAAGCAGGGTGGCGCTGGCAGCCGGCTCTGAGCCTTTGAGCCTCTAAGCCTGTAAGCGAAGGATCCCTTTCAAACATCCCGCCGGGTCAGGAGCACCCCAGATGCAGTTTTGTTTTTGATGTTTTTTTCTTCCCAACTTGCAAGTTGGATCAAGGTGGGCTTTTGGGTTTCGCCAGAAGCTCGGAAAGAATTACAAGTCGCCTAGAAAACAAGCACTAGACACATCAGCAGAGCGGCTATGCTCCCTGACAGATCATCGTCTTCAAGTCTCTGAACAAGCAGGAGGCCGGATCTGCTCATGGTCTGCAACTCCTTACAGAAGAGCTCTCCAGATGCCTCACACAAAATGTGCATGCCGCAGTGCCCCAAGATCTGAACCCTCAACCCTAAACCCTAAACCCTAAACCCTAAACCCTAAACCCTAAACCCTAAACGCTAAACCCTGAACCCTGAACCCTAAACATTAAACCCTAAACCCTAAACCCTAAACCCTAAACCCTACACCCTGAACCCTAAACCCTCAATTCGAACGATTTGGGATTTTAAAAAGCCCAAGCTCGATGAGCTGCCAGGTGGCTCAGATAGCTGAGCTGGAATTCAGGACTACAGGGGGCCGCTAGCCGGGGGTTCAGGGTTCAGGGTTTAGGGTTCAGGGTTTAGGGTTTCGGGTTTCGGGTTTGGGCCGACCTGATGTAGAGTGGGTCATGGTCATGGTGTTTCTAGAGGTTTCTGGTAGAAGCCCTTCTTGGCTAAAGTGTCATGCTGAACAGCAGGGCTGCCCAAGTAGCACAATCCGATTTAGGACTCCTGCAATAAGACCCGAAGCCTTAAAACTCATTAGAGGATGGGCGCTTCATGTCATGTCCGTGCTGCTCAGGCTTCTTATGCACCTTGATAAATTTAGTAAAGGGCTTCAACCCATAAGTTCGTATGCAGGATGTTGCACACATTGAAAACTCGTGTTATGTATTCTTCCTGAACTGGGTACGGCACCGTGATTAGGGATCGTTGATGTTGGCAACTGCCTTGCGCAGCTAACATGCATTAACATACTAAAATGCTTGGAATAGACGCTTGAGAAGACCCCTGCGGTGTCTCAGTTCCACGACTTAGAGTTTGTGCTCGATGCACACAGCCGAAAAAGGTATGGAACACAGCTAGATTCCGAGAATGTTCACCGAAGTGGAGT
The DNA here is from genome assembly GCA_905221605.1 of Symbiodinium natans. NCBI lineage: Eukaryota > Dinophyceae > Suessiales > Symbiodiniaceae > Symbiodinium > Symbiodinium natans. The sequence continues at coordinate 558,285 of CAJNDS010002357.1, forward strand.
TGAAACCCTGTCCAATGAATAGCTTGTCGACCAGCATGAAATCGTCGACAGGAAAGTCTTCAAGCTGTGTGTTGAGAAGGGCATCAAGCTCTCAATGACCGACCGGTTCAAGAAGAAGGCCGGCGCATTCCCGGTGCATTGTGCTTGAGTGCCGTGGGGGGAATTCAGGAAAAGGCATGAGTGAAGCACCCATTTTGCATTCTTGGTTCAATTTTTGAGAAGACCCAGACTGGGGAAGTCCACATCAGCGGGTTCTCTTGGGACCTCTACATCGGTCGCTGCGAGCATCGCTGTATGCTAAGGTCTTGGGCCCATTCGGGCCTTTTTTGGGAAATTGAGGGGCACGAGGGGCCAGCAAAGCCGCAGCCTCCATAAACCTTAGCCTGCAATGAAGAGTGTCCCGACACGAGGGCTCGATACATTTGTACACCACGACTCCACGTCCTCTAAGCACTCCTCTGACAGTGCGCCAGGTGGTGGACGAGGGCTTCAACCCAGTCTACGGTGCCCGTCCCCTGAGACGAGCCATCACCAGACTCTTGGAGGATGCCTAAACTGGGGACTTCGGACTGTTGGGCTCGGGGGTTTTGTTGGATCCGGGCCGGGAAGGGGTTTGGGGGAGGGGGCTTGAGAGGATTGAAGTTCAGAAGTGGAGGCTTCATTTCGTGACGAATTTCCATACTAATTGCATGACTTCTGTGCAGTCCTCCTACCGCGTTGATGCGTTCAGGCTCATAGGTTTAGGATGCAATTTGAGGGGTCCTCTCAGGGCAGTTCTGAAGCCTCCTGCACTGCACCACCCTACGCCAGAAGCCAAAGCCACATCAGTTCCTTATGTCCCGTTCGCAGGACACGCTTGCGGAGTCCTTTCTGGAGATGTGTTGGCCTCATCGGGGCTTAGGGTCCGCGATTTCATGACCCCGAAACCGGAGCCAGCGCCTGCAAAGTGCGCACGCTTTAGCTTTTGGAGTCTGGGCTCGGAGGTTCAACCTCCCGGCTTCTGACACGCCGCCATGGCTCACCTCACAGCTCCAAACCCTCAGGTTGAAGGTGCCAGCTAAGGATTCATGCGCCAGCGAAGCTGCTAAAGCCAAATTACGATCCAGAGTGCCGTTAGGGTTGCGATTTGACTTGAAAAACAGACAAATGCCTACCAGCATCCGAGTATGTAGCCCTCAAACCCTGGCCGCCACCTAGCTTCAGCCAGTAAGTCCGCAATTCCCGAAACCTGCTCCTGATGGCGCTGCGGGCGGCGCTGCTGCTGGCTGCCTTTGCCCATGCAAACGAGGAAAGCCTGAAGTTCGGCAGGGGGATGTCCAAAGTACCTCCTCCGGCCGTGACCCCCCACAAACAAAACACCACGAAACATCACGAGACCGCGTACACCCAACTCCATCCTAGTCCTCAAGGCCAAAAGTTTACCCGAGCCGTAAACTCTAAGTTCTTGGTAGCCCTCAAGGGTACAGACTACGGGGCTTGGTTGATGTTTGTCTTGTACACGGACGGTCAGGAATCAGAGACGGAATCACTTTTGCAGCAGCCGTGAAGATAGATGATTGCCGCCTCACCGAATGCCCCCAACCACCGATGGTTCTCTCAAAGGGGTAGACGGTGATGCGGTTATTGCTCTTATCCGGGTGCACGTAGACATAAAAGTTGGAGGCTATCTCATGCAATGAGACTTTTTGGAGCATGCGACTCCTGGAGGATCAAAAGCAAATAAGCGTTTCCTCTCATGGTACCGCGACGACCACCAGAGTCATGATGCCCCTGAAGTGCCAAAGTCTCAAAGTAGATCGCTAGACTCTTGAACTGAACAAACCCCACGGGGCCAGCGGACCAGTATTGTGTCCCGTAAGCAGAGTTCTGAAAGTCTTGGTGTTTTGCAGGAGCCGGTGCAAACACCCTGGCAGCAGAGGCTGGTGCGCCAGGCCTGGGTGTGGATTTAGGAACTGCATGTTGTTGATTCTGCATGCTTCCCGATCCTCTCTCTCTCTCTCTCTCTCTCTCACTCTCCTTCTGTCTGGGTTCTCAGCACGTTGGCTGGCCGTCTGCCGTGGCTCGACCCATGTAGCCTACCGCTGAGTAGGCGGCATTCAGGTGTGTGAATTGCCAAATGGAAGTTGCGCACGCGCGCGCGCAAAACGCATGGTGGACAAGTGGACACATTTTATACGTGGCTTAGTTTTTTGCGGAGTTTATGGCGAATGCCGGTCATTTGAGGTTTCTTTGCTCCTGTATGGCGCCCGATATGGTAGAATCCTAATGCTTAGGAACACGCTTGGTGGAGACAGAATGTCCATGGCCCCCAAAGATCAGAAACAGAAAGCCCAAAGCGGGGAAACTGAAGTGAAGTAGTGGCACAGTGTGGCACAAAAAAAACCCCCCAAAAAAAACTTTCTCCTGCCCTTGCAATTAAGCTTTGGAGTAGCCAGAAAGTCGGGGGATCAGGTACATGCCACTGCCCGCCAAGCCTCTGCAGCGGCGGAAGAAGCGCTTCACCGTCGCTTAGACAGCTACCCGGCCGTTTCGTTGGGACATTTTTGGATGCTCTTCACAGGCTCTTCAGGGTGCAGGATTTGGGGAAGTCACGGGCTGTTTCAAGTACATGTTGAGTTGTTTAGTTCGCCCCGATACGTGAGTCATGAGCGATGTTGAGGTGACATGCAGTTGCCAGCGGGCTCACGGTCGTTCTCGCGAACCCCGAGCAGATCCCCCGAAATCCAAAGCTTTCCAAGACTCGAATCTGCGAGATCGGCCCAAGCCCTAGCGTTCCCCCACAACCCTAAAACCCTGAACCCTCAACCCTAAACCCTAAGCCCTCTTGAGGTCCTGACATCCGCCAAGCACTGGAGAAGTGCTGTCCGTCCGTACCCGGGAGCAACTCTTAGGGTTTGGTGGTGCTTGGCCTTCAGGGACTGCGGGGCTTCCAGACTTTGGCCTCTGGTTGAGGGTTGCAGAACCAGCAACCCTGCCTCTAGCTTCCACGACCCAATTGCAGACCTAGCAGTCTTCTAGAGCTCTTGAGTCCCACCCCCAAAAAGTCTAAGACTGAGTATGGTCCAAGCTTTGAAAGCTTTCGGCCCAAGAAGCCCGCCAGAGCTCTCCCTACCCTTCGCGCTGGTCTAGCAGAGCCAGAAAGCCCTCCATTGTCCCGGAGATCCGCCAAAACGCGAAGGCAGCGTCGCTCCCGGCGCCGGCGCTGGCGGAGCGCCTGAGGGCCGAGGTGCCTCGAAAGCTAAGGGCGAGGCTTGGGGTTTTCAGGGTTTCGCGCCTTGTGCTGGTCAGAGTTGGGTCCAGAATCCAGGCTTCACTACATATAATACCGGCTGGAGCACGAAACAGTTTAAGACCACTTCGGCGCGGAGCACGGTCCAAGGCCCAAGAGCAAAACGACCCTTTTGCTATTGACGAGGATGCGCCCAGGATCAAAGCAGGAACATCATGTCGAACACCGCGAAATGTGGATCCTCCTGGAACGGACCTGCGAGGCCCGAGAGCCAAAAAAAGTACGTCCCCGCCACGCCTGACCGCGGCACGGAGCGGAGGGAAGCCTCGGGGAAGTGCTCATAAGACAGAGGCACGGATTTCAGCTTTGATCCCAAACGATCAAGCGAGCGCCGCTCTCCTGATCGTTAGAACACGAGCATTGGAAGAAAGGAGCTGAGCCAAACCTTTAAAGGACAACTTCGGCATTTTTGTGCAGCGGGTGGAGGGACAGTGCGAGAGAGACGGAGAGGGACGACAAGGAGGGAGGTAGTCAGGGGGAAGTGAGAAGTTGTTTTCTGGCCGATTTTGTTCACAATGTTGCCGGTTATTTGTAGAGCTCGGGGTTTGAGGCCTTCGTTGTGTTATGTCAGCCGGAACTACGTGAGATTCGGAAGCTTTTCATTTTTCCATTGGCTTTGAACTTCGGGATGGACGTGAGAGTTTTGGTTTTTGTTGGGGGGGTTCCGGGTCCGTTTTGGCTGCTAAGGGTTGCTTGGAACTTACAATCAAAGCCTCGTGTCGTTAGGTCCTAGCCGTCCTAGCCCCTACAAGTCTGCATACAGCACGGTGTAGTTCCTTGGCTTGGGCGTAACGCTGGCAAACAAACTCTGAAGCTTAACAGCCCTCAATGCCCGAACCTCAACCCTACGGCCAGGTGCGCGCTGCCGAGGTGGTCTCTGGATTCAGCACGGAGGTGTATTGCTCAGGCATTCGGGCCATTCCAAGGAGCTCTCCCCGCCCTGATCTGGGTTTTGCAAAGCGCCGTGAGCATGTGACAACCCATATCGGGGCAGTCTGGCAGACCCAGGTGAATGCCTCATGGTTTTCCTTCTCGCTTGATGAGGCAGAACGCGTCCCTTACTACGAGATACTTGCACGGCTTTGGTAGGGTTTAGATTTAGACAGTTTTGGACTTGCGGATAATGATGTCCAGGTTTTTTTGTTTAAATGTGTGGCTCGCCTGTTTCGAGAAGGTGTGGCTCGGGGCCCCTGGTTCCTCGTGTTTTTTGCCGGGTGAGATGTTGGGGATCGATCTGTGAACCTACCTCAGCGGGCCCCTTGAACATCTTCAAAAGATTCCGAACTTCAGACTCCTGGACGCCTGGGAAGCTACCCAGGAATCTTTGGGAGGTTTGGGTGCGGAATCGCGCCGAGATATCCAACTACAGCTTTGGGCTGGACTGGGTCGAGTTTCTCGGCTGAAGTTTAGACTTTCGGGTTAAGAGCACGGTTTTTGTTTAGCCCGCTTGTGGTTCAGCTTAACTTGGCACGTCGATCGGTTTAGCGTCTGCAGGAGTTTGGCTTTTCAGTTTGTTGTCGAAGAATTGGATACTGGTTCTCCAGGAGTTTCGGGTGTCCTTCTGGAAGATGTCGGATGCAGTTTCCGGAGACACCTCCCTCGATTTTTCTTCCCAAGAGGGATGCTTAGTCTTTTGGGTAGTTCTGAGTTTGGGCACTCGATTCTTTCTTTGCTACAGCCTCGGTTTAGGAAACCGTGCAAATCTTGCATCCAAGTTGCAAAGCCGCTGGACCCCCAAAGTTGGATGAATGCTTAAAATGACCAGCGACACTTCGCCGAGTAAACGCAGGGTGGAGTACCTTGGGTTCAAGCCTTTCGAAGTCCACGCAATGCCCAGGACCCGCACTGGTATGCCTAAACGCGTGTTTGCCAGTGCAGACATTCAGGTCGTGTGTCTTCTGGCAGAGGAACCCCAAGTCCCAAACCGTTCCGCACCCCAAAACACCTGAATACTTTCAATCCCCAAGCCCTGCACGCCTACATCAATCCCTAAACCTTCATTGCGTTCATCCCACATACGAAACGGCCAGTCAAGCTTGAGGGTTTAGATCAGCTTACAATTTCTGAAGCGGTCATTCGAGTCAGAACAGCGTTACGGCCGAAGGCGTCCAAGTCAGTTTCAGCGTCGCTTTTTAGAAGATCTTCAGCCAAATCGAAGCGCGGCTCGAAAGTTCTCTGAATCCTTGGCTCCAGCCAAAGCACACGAGCACCACCGGGTCTTTGGTTGGGCGACATGTGGTAGAGCGTTTCATGGCTGGCCTTTAGGGTGCAGGGAAGCTTGAAATTCCTTTCAAAAACAATTCCTGCAAAGCCCAACCCTGTGCAAATCTGAGACCGCCAAGCCCTTCACAGGACAATGGCGGAAGCCCAAGAGCGAGCGCCCTATTTCGCGCTGAACGCGCTGCGAATGGATGCCGGGAGCCCACTGTACCCTCGAAGGATTTAGAGGCGTATTTGGAGGGCTCAGGCTTTCAGACATACAAGCTGAAGAGGGCGTCGGGGTTCAGGGTTCAGTGGGGCTGGGCTGTCCTCTTTATGTACTGAAGCACTGCAGCCCAGACAGGTGTGTTGAAGCAACAATAGGCTGATGTGGCATCGCCTAGTTTTAGATGTGCAATTGTTGCTTAACATTCCAAACCCCATCATGCCAGCGTTGTATTTGCAAATGGGGACCCCCTCCGAACCCACCCACCCCTCCCCCCCCCCCTCCTGCTTGAAAGGCATATGAATCCTGTCTCCCCCCCGTTTGAAGCCGTGCAAGCTTGCTTCCAAAAACATATGAGTCCTTTCCAAGCCCATCATGCGAGCATTGTGTTTGCAAATCGAAATCCAAACAAAAGTCAGAAGAATTCGCTGAGACCAGGACTCTTATCCAAGTCAATCAGAATCCTATGAAGTTCGTAGGAATCTTATTGAAATGCAGACGCAAAATCACCAATAATTCGACGAGAATTAAGAGGATTCTGACCAAAAATAGGAAGAATCCTATGAAAGTTAGAGGAACAGAAAAACACCCCCTCCCCCCCCCCCCCCCCTCCCAAAAACAGCTCCGCCCCTCATGCTGCAGGTATGGCGATGTTACACTCGTTCTTCGACCGAGCGTGGCTCATGCCGTCTCCATCATATCCGGATTCGACACTGGACTCATTGCATGCGGGCTGAGTGAGAGACAGTTCGGACTCTAGCAGCTTAAGTCCCAAGGCCGCTGAGGGCTTAATGTAAAGGGTCCTGATAAACTCAACCTTAAAGTCGCTCAACTTGCTGCTTGCCGCAGGAAGCTGGACCGGCATGTGCAATAAGTCCTTCACGCCGCCAGCAGGAGGTGCTTCTGGGGCAAAAGGGCTTTGTCCGAAAAACCAGAATTGCAAATTTCTGAGGCCCTTAAATTAAAGGGGCTTCAGCTTGGAATCCCCACAAGCCATCGGCAGGGTCTTGTCGCAGTCGGGCTTTGCCTGGATATCTACATGGTAGGCTGTCACAGGATTTTTGAGCAAGAAGAAAAGTTTCTAGTCAAGCTGGCAACTAAATTTGAATGCGAGTGGCACATGCTGTGCGTCGCATTTCGCAAAGCCACCTAAAGCCAGATTTTCGTTTGGTCTCCCAACAGATGCACATGCAATTGCAGCTGCGCATTGCAAGACTTCGATCTTCCAACTTCTCCAAGATGGTGCAAAGTACGTAGCGGGAGAACAGAGAAACACCATACTCCCAAGTCGCTCTGGCATCTTGAAGCTCTTAGCTACGCCCCACAACACTAGCCCTGAACACACCAAGTACCCCTAAACACTAAACTTACTAAACCCTAAACCCTGAGCTCTAAACCTTGAGAAAGGCTTCGACCATGACTGCTCGGCGTATCCCGGGCACGCCGGCCTCGGGAGCTTCGAGGCCCCTCTGGCATGTCATCGCTCACTTGAGAATAGTGAACTCCAAAACCGTTTTAGGGTTAGCGGCTAGATTTTCCGGGAGGTGTGTCGATGCGATATGGGCCTAAAGGCATTTCCTCTGCAAAAGCGAAGAAGTGCTCCTTATCACATTGTTCAAGGCGGGCCGCTTCAGAAATTGCAGAAATTTCCCGGTTCGGTCGGCCCGAGCAGGTAAAGACTGACGACCACAGCAAAAGAAGACCAAAAACCCTGCGGCAACAGCATGCCTTCCTCAAGTTCAGGCTTTTGATCACTTGTTCTTGATCAACGAGCAGTACTGGCACAACGCGCACCTTCGTGAACATAGGGGTCGGGATGATTGCTCCTAGTATTCCCTTATAGTCCCCATAGAATTATACTAGAATAGCCCCGAAGCCCTATTCTAGTTTCTAAGGCCCCTATATTATCCAGACGACAGGAACCCTGAGAGGTTCGTATTTCATGCGAGAGGCTAGTGCCGTTGGCCCCTTGACCTTGCCCTCACCTTGCTGATTCATAACCTTTCTATGCTCCAAGAAAGATTGCGGAATAGAATGTCAGTTCTGCAACCTAGAGCATCATGAGCACCGAACCACAGTTTCCGAGGAAGCGTGGGTTTTTTCCTGGGGCGTAGCGTTTTTGAGTCTTGAGTCTAACGTCAGCTGCAGTTCTTTTCCCTTCCAGCAAGCCTGCGCAAGTCCTCCAATCAAGTTAATGTTGGCCAGGTGACCCTGAGTTCTTGGGATGTCAGCTCAAAAAGCCTCACTTGCTTGAGGATCTTGGAGGCCCACAAGAGACACCCAAACAGTAGGATCACCTAGAAGTAAGGACCCCAGTAAGGTACTTCATATCCGAAACCCCCGCAGCTTGCCATTGAAACGCCCGAAAGGCACACACTGGAGCGACTCCTGGTACGTGCCCTCACCCCGGACTCAGCGCTGACGGGTCCCGATTTCGTCCACTACTTCGAGGTCGGGGGGGCCCCCGATGGCAAGCTTTGGGATGCGTACTGTGCTGCTCTTCTTCTGCTTCTTCTTCTTCTTCTTCTTATTGTGGACTTGGGATCTTCGGGGCTTGAGCCTTAAACACTCTGCGAATCAGATCGCGAGACCACTGCGGCTCAGATACACGACAGCACGAAGCAGATCAGAGCCCACTCACGAATCAGATCAGACAGAACCCAGGAGAAAAGTTTTAGCATCCAAGGTTCAGGCGTCCAAGGTTCAGGCTTCAGGCTTCAGGCTTCAGGGCTTAGGGTTTCTGCAGCGGAAGGCTTAGGGTTTAGGGTTGGGCCTTGGGGTGTAGGGGTTAGGGTTGAGGGTTTAGGGTTTGGGTTCAGGGTTTGTGGGGGAGTGGTTTGAGGTTGAGGGTTAAGTGTTTCCAAGCCCTCATATGGGGAAAGGCTTAGTGGCCAACCCCAAGACAATCTTCCTGAATACCTTGGCCTTAGAGCTCCCTGCCTCAACGGAAACCGGAGTACAACAAGTACAGACGGCATAAACCCGCATGTCTCGCTGAATACCTTCAAGCCTTGTGAGCTGGGCCGAACCGTGGCGTGAGTCGCATCCCCCGCGATCCGACGCGTTATGCATCCAAAGAAGCCTTTCTGCGACCTGTTGGCGCGCTTGTGATCCAGACGCATGCGATCTGCTTCTCGGACCACGCGATAATTAACCCAGACCGCGAAGATACCGCAATGAAGCTGTTACAAAGTGAGTCCATGTCACCTTGCCATCCATTGGTCCGGCTCTGTGGCGGTCGCTAACTTTGCTCTTAACCTCGAGTTTTTCCAGGTCTTGCCTGCAGCGCGACTGAAGTTCCCCGACCATATCAAGCACCTCAGCGCGGATGGCTTGTGTGTGTTACGGGTGTGAGGGTGGTGCGTTGGATTTGCTATCTGAGGTTTACGTCTAGCAGGCGTGAGTCTTTGAAACTCCGTGTACCAGGCTAGGCAGATGAGTATTTTGCTTGCTCGGGAACAATGGGAAGTGTCATGAATTCTGTGGTTTGCCTGGGCTCCGAATCAGGTTTCCAGCTCCGAGAGCAGGCATCAATCCGATACGATCCTGCGTAAGTTCCAAGCCTTCGCTGTCCGCCTCTACCTATGATCACCTCTCCCTGTGCAACCGTTGTCCCTGCTAGCTTCTAAAGCCCAAGACATCACCAGTACCTTACTATCTTCCAAGACCACAAAGTTTGTGAACCTAAGGCGTTGAGGTTTACGGGGCCTTACATGTAGGAAGTTCATAGGGGAAGCCTTCAAGCCTCGATAAGCTTAGATAAACCCGTCGACTTAAACGAAGACTCAACCGACTTGAACGAAAGCGCTCAGGTTCGTCATCGCCTCCTTTCCAGGCCTCTTTGGCACCGCCCGGGGTGAGCGGGTGCGAGCCTGGTGTCGCAGGCCTGGCTCTCGAATTTCACAGGAATCTTGCTTTTTTCTTTTGAATGCTACCTCTTGAGTGCCTTCCATTGTCTTCGTTTCTGTCTCCCTCCGTCTCTGTCTCTCCCTTTGTCTCCCCTCTCCTTTTTTGGGAACCTTCAGAATGAGGTTTGGGGCCGAGAGTGTTTGAGGCAGAATAGCCTTCAAGCTGGAGTCTGCAAGGCTTGGGCGATTTGGCTACTATTCTGAGTTCTGTCTGTCCTACCTCCTAAACGTGACCTGTTCAAACCTCTCAATCCCGTGGCAACAACTGCGGCTGCAAACCCTCCTCGAGACTTTGGCCGGGGGATCGCTTGCAGCACACAGCCAGATCTCCCAAAAAATGGAATCAAATGAAAATTGCTGTTGGGGTATACGAAAGTAAACGGACCAGCACCCTGTAGTGTAGACCCACCAGAAGACGTTGAGAGGGCGAGAAGGGGAAGGCCCGGTAATGTTTCCTTAGAAAGGCCGCGACTTCAACTTCACCCCGCGCATTGTACCACTGCCCGGCAAAAATCGTTTCCTATATCAGGTCCCAGAGTAGATGTAGGGGATGCTGAATAGCCCTGCAATCTTTCTCTAAAGAGTGCCAATGAAGTTGGGGTGCGCCATTGACAAGTGCTTGAAATAACTTCTATAAGAACAAGCAGATCTGGTCTGCCCAGGTGGATACCTCAAGCCATACCAACCCCAAGGCTCGTAAGGTTGAGGGGGTATCTACCAGCTGCAGCTGCCCCAAAGCGACGCCCCCTGTACGTCAGCAGGTATGGCTGGACCCTGCTGTGGTCTTTGGGGCTGAACCTCGGCTTCACCACCGACTTCGGCATGCCCCACTTCTGGGCCACTGGGCAATGATCATTTGAGTTCCCTTGTGGCGGTTGTGTGACCCTAAACGCTAGAACGTTTTTGGGGATTTGAGATAGTTTCGTGGTGGCGGTTGTGTAGAACGGTCTCCACACCCGAAAAGCAGCCCAGGACCTCAAAAACCAGTCGGGGCCCTTCTGGGACCATCCCAGACTCCTCGACCCGGAGACTGTTGGGAGCCTGGGACGCAGACCTCAACGCCCCGAACAATGGCATTTCGTAGGGTGATTCTTCGAGTGCTTGGAGCTTTTTTGCCATTCGCGACATGTACTGCATACCTGGGAGACGAGTGCACAAAAACAACACAGGACATACAGATCTATGATGATATGAAAGAGTGCACCTCCAGCTACCTACGGGGCCAGGGAAGTGCGAGGACAGTTCTCACACACAGACCCACAGACCCGCAGACCAGTCGAAACTTGTCGGGAAGATCTTGTATTTGCTTCTAGCTTCCAGTGCCCTGGGTTGCCTCCAGTCTTTATTGGTACTGCCACCCTGCGTGTTTTTTCTATCAGGGATCGAGGCAGAAGCTGCGCACTTAATCTTGCAAGTCTTCCACCAGGCTTTCGTCAAGTAGTGTATCTTCACAATGCTCTTCATGATCCTAATGCGAGCATCAGGAAAATGTTCGCATGAAACTTCTTCAATTGGGTGGTATTCAGTTGTTGTCGATGCAAACCTTACTCACCACTTTCGGAGTGTGTTCGACACATTGAATGAAGCGTCATCGTGTTGCAAGCGCATGTTGAATCAGCATTTGCAGACGTTGCAATGCGGCATGCGCAGTGACATCATCCGACCACCATGCATTTCCGAGGGCGAGGTTTAACACGAGCTTCACGAATTCAACACGTCCCTGAAAAGCGCTGGCCTGAACCATGTCCTCGCACGGTGCATCAGCCGCACCCGCAAGCTTGCAGGCGGCACAGTCACATTTTCAGGTTGATGCGGGGAATGCGCACGAGTGGTCAAAAAGCTCATGACATGCGAACCGAAAACTGAATCTCATGCGTGGCTTCTGTGGTTAAAAGTCTAGGGGCATCGGTAAAACCTGTCGAAAAGGGATGTCAAGCCGAACGAGCCTCAAACCTAGGTAAGAAGTCTCAATGCCAAGAGGGATTGAAAGCCTAAGCCCGAAAGCCCAAAGAATCGAGGCCTGCCGTGAACGCCACTTGTGGCACGTCCGCGGTTTTTGCCGAGGCTGGGAAGGGGCGGCTAAAGGGTTTACAGGTAAGGTTTGGGGTTCTGAGGAACAGAGTCTTTGTTTGGCCTGCAGATGCCGCGCCAAACCTTTCAACCCTGCAGCCTACAAGAAACCAGTCTTCGATTCAACTTTCCAAGCACGGCGAGACGCTTATGCCCCAAAAGCTTCTACCAACCCCAAAAGCATCAAAAGAACCACAAAGCCCGATCTCCACGTCCTCCTGAAAGCAGTACCCCTACAAGTGGTTTCGGTCTTTGGGGGTTGAACATCCAGGAAACCTAAACTCCAAAACCCCCAAAGTCCAAGCCAATCACGCAGTCGCAAAAGAAGGCAGACGCAAAAAGAGCTAAGGCTTGGGCGGCCGTGGCCGCCGCACGTGCAGCGCGGCATTTGGTGCCAAAGGCCCAGAGAATCGGGTGGAAAAATGGAGTGGAACATGGATCCATTGTGCGCTTGGAAGAGCTCAATAGTTTGTGCAGAGTAGATTCCGACCATCGTGCGTCGCGCAGGGGGCCAACAGTTCCGGGACAGAGGTGTGCTCTTAGGTGCTGTTACCCCTTACTCGGTTCTTAAGCCCCTCCAAGCTCCTGTCCTCGCTTCCTCTTACTGTTGTTGCACCTGTCTCCCTCCTCCTCCTCTTCCTTTCTCCACTCTTTCCTCTTCTTTTTATTCCTTCTTCTGCCTCCTTCCCCTCTCCTGAAAATTGGAGCAAGTTGTGTCGAGGGGCGTGAGCAGTCCGCGCATGGTCCTCGACCGCAAGCCGACATCCCCCCAAAAAATTCGCCGCGAAGCTCGCGCACGAAGCCCAAGAACAAGACTGTGGCAGGACTGGGCCGAGCTCTGGGCTGCGCTGGCCTCGAAGGTGCCCGCCGCTTCGCGGAGCCCGGGCGCAGGAAGTCCAGCAGGCTTAGGGGTCTTGGAGGTTGCTTGGGGAATATTGGGGCTGATTGAGGGCTTTGAGACTTCGAAGTTTGCAGGCGAAGGGTGTTCATTTACTTCTTCTGCCCTACAGCTATGGTATCAGAAGGGCCACAGGCTAGCAAAGTGGGGCATATGGACTCCTTGCCCTGCCGGGTTTGCTTGGGGGTTCCTCAAAAAGCTAAGTCCGAATCGAACAAGGGGTACGGGGTCCAATTCTTTCAGGTATTTATCTCGCGAACCCTCTTGCATCCCAATACTCGCTCACCCTTGAAAATGAAATTATTGTCTCAACCCCAGGCGCCAAAAACCACCAGGCGCCAAAAAGCAAGAGCCAAGGATCTCCCCGCTCCGAGCGTTCTCTTGTGCCGATCCAGAGGGTTGCCTTGGCATCACGGAGGTCTTCCGGCCTCCTAGCAACCCCCCCCCCCCACCCCCCTCACCCCCCTAAGACTTCCGTGAGACTTTAGGATGTTGAGGTTGTAATATGCTTTTTGGGCTGTGGACGGAGTGCTGGATCAGGGCATATGAATGAAAGTTGCGGGCTGAGGCATGCGGCCATGCATGAGTACTGAGTACAGGTTTGCTTTATTACCTCCGCAGTTGGTGTCTCAAACGTTTGTGAGCGTGGATGTGCTTTGCCCGCAATATGGCTGCTAAACTTGCAACTCCGATTCCCTGGCCTAGTAAGTTGCAATGCCAAGCCCAGCTTGTGTTCTCTGGAGCCGCTGCAAGGATGGCGACTGTGTATGCACCACAGCGTCTGCAACTGAAACCGACGCCATGATCGTCTGATGAATGCGTCACATGCGAAGGACTTTGAAGGTGGAGCACCAGTACCGACAAGACTCGGTATTGATCAGTGTGATCCACGGGCTGTTCCAGCAGGCGTCTTTACGATGCAAGGACATGACAGGCCAAAAACAGCCGCAAGTCCTGCCTCTAATTGCGAAGCCGGCCGATGATGAGATGATGAGTTGCCGGCTTCAAGCAGGGACTGGTCCTAAATGGAACAGAGTTTCTCTGCTCAGCCACCTTCACAAAGAAGGCTGTGCTGATTGTTTGTCACGCCTCAAGCGAAGTGCACCGTGGGTCCAATGTCAGGATGCATCTGCATGGGCTTACACTTGGGCCAATTCTCATGAGTGTTTGCACGCACGGCGGCAAATCAGAGTTCATCAACATGCCAGCAAATGATTTCGCACTTAAGCTTTGCCCTCTGGACACATTGCCGTGGGGACCCCTGCAAGCTGCACCAAGGCAATCCACTGAGGGCGAGAACGTCCTCGTCGACCTGGACAAAGACGAACAGGCAGCTTGAGATACAGCTCTGCGTTGAGGTGAGGAGGTTTGGCTTCTCAGACACTTGACCCTAAAACTGCTACGAACCGCAACCATGGCATGTGAGTTCACATCTTTCAGAATTTCAGGAACTCTACAGAGATGCAAGGTTCTGAATATGCGATGCTAGATGAGCCTTTGGTTTGATACCCACGTCCTCGAGCCAGTGCACAAGACACGCCGCCAAAGCAGGGCTTCACTCCACCCAGAACTTGTCCCCGCTCCGGATTCAGGATTTTTAGCTATTCAGGCACCGGGTCCCCAAAAGTTTATACTTTCTGTGGGCGGAAATTCAGGTGCTGGTTCTTCGCCAGCAACTAGATAGCTCAGAAGAGGAGACGACCGAGACGGAGGCCAGAGGTTTCGGGCTTTTCAGGGGAGGTTGCTTTAGCCCCCGAACTGAACTGATACCCTCAAAACCATGGTAGAAACTCTAAACCTTCCAATGGCCCGAAAGGCCCACAACATCTAAGGAGGAGGGGTTCAAGATTCAGGATTGGGACACTTAAAGCTGTGCATTTTCTTTGGGAGACCTGCTTAGGCCCACAGGGTAGATAGTCTGAAGCTGGTGAGGCAGTCGAGACCAAGGTGGCTGAACCGACTGCTGCGTGATCCAGGCTCGCTACCTTTGGTCCTCTAGCTTGGGCGAGCGTCCCTAGTCACCCCCAAACACCACAGTACATCAGGAAATGCTGACCCTAAACCCCTAAACCGAAGCGAAGCCAACGAAGTCTTTGTCAAGGAAGTCCTGGGTGTCCGATCCTCACTGAAGGCCGAGGCAGGCCAGCGGCTAGCTTCACCACTGAAGCCAGCTTCCTGCTCAAGTGCATTCCCAAGATGCGAAGCAGGGAAGGTTCTCATTTTTTTGCAATACGCCAGTGAAATCATGTGTTGTGACCACTCTTTGTGGCAACATGTCTGAAGGAAGCAGCGCAGGAAGCTGGCTCCGTGCGCATATCAAGTGCTCTTAGGAGCATGACGTGGTGTCGAGTGCCGGCTGCTTTAATTTCGCTGTACTGTGTAACATGAAGGCCGATACTGTATCAGTTGGTTGATTATACCTTTCACATGTAGGCTTCGCGGATGCATGGCAAAGCCGGGGGCAAATGCCCCTCTTGCCTAAATGGGGTTCAGTGTGCACGCCAAACAGGCCTTGAAGCCTTAACGACCCCTGTGGCCCTGCCTGGGTGCCCACACCGCCAGCGCCATTTGCAAAGCCGCTGCGTTGAAGTGTGTAAGGACAGCAGCCCTCTCAAACATGTATGCCTAGCGATCTCAAACCCTCACTGTTTCATGAGTCCTTGTTTTTCTACTCGTCCACACGTGTGGGCACCCAGGCCGACGTTTTCCCCCGAGCAGTCTCCAACACAAAGTTTGATCATGAACCTAAAGCCTACATCCCCACGTATCGTACACCACAAGAAGGTCACCACCAGTTGCGCTCCCCAACCCCTGAACCCACAAACTCCTGAGCCTAAAAACCCAAGAATCGCCTCTCTCGAAGTATCCGAGTATCACAGGCCTTCGTGAGGCTTTTCGGGTGGGAGAAGCCATGGTTTGCGGAATTCTCGCGTGTCGCGTGGCGGCTCCGTGCTGGGAGCTGAGCACAAGGTTCGTGTTTAGGATGAGTTGGGGAGAGGGAGAGGGAGAGAGAGAGAGAGAGGTGTGGAATGTCTAGTGTGGAAAGTTTTACAATAGGTCATGTTTTAGGTCTGCTGCAGCCCAGTTTAAAAGAACTCTCCAAACTCCCAACCCCAGTTTTTCAAAAGCAAGCCAGGGCATCACATGCCTAGAACAACATGCAGGCATCTGAAGCCCTTAAGCCCACGAGACCAAAGACCTACAAGATCGAACACGAAGATATACGCAACTCCCCTTGTGACCCTAAACCCTAAACCCTAAACCCTAAACCCTAAGCCCTAAACCCTAAACCCTAAACCCTCAACCCTCAACCCTCAACCCTAAACCCTAAACCCTAAACCCTAAACCCTAAACCCTAAAACCCTAAACCCTAAACCCTAAACCCTAAACCCTAAACCAAAAGCCCTGAACCCTAAACCCTAAACCCTTGTGACCCAGGTTGGGCTCTACTGCGACGTGCCCCTCGCTCCGTGAGCTTTCCAGGGAAGAGCAGGGCATGATCTTTAACCACAAGGGCTGGGGGTTAGGGTTCAGGGTTCAGGGTCTAGGGTTTAGGGTTTGGGGTTTGGGGGTTAGGGTTTAGTTTTTAGGGTTTAGGGCTGGAAGTCACGATGTGGCATGCTGGGGGTTCATATTTACGTGGGCGTTTTGGGTGCTTTTGGGGACTCAGGGTTTTTTTGGGGGCTGTTGGATAGTTGCTGGTGGAAGGGTCTGAAGGGTGTGGGGCTCGAGGGGCAAGGGTCTTCAGATCTGTACCGTCTCAGGGCTCTCTTGGGCTCTTGGTGGCTGAGAGTCTTGCTCCAAGGGCTCTTAGGGGCTTTGAAGGGAGCCTAAGGTCTAGACAAAGGGGAACAAGGGCCTACTCTTTTTTCCTAGCCCTGTTGTCCCTTATGAACTCTATATGCGCACGCCCTACACCATGAACAGAAGAAGCGCTACTAACCCCTACACACTGAACCCTGAACTGAACCCTGAACCCTGAACCCTGAACCCTGAACCCTGAACCCTGAACCCTGAACCCTGAACCCTGAACCCTGAACCCTGAACCCTGAACCCTAAACCCTAAACCAGTGCCTGTGCCGCTCTTCCGGATTCCTCCTGGAAGCTTAGGGGACGGTAACTCACCAAGGCCTGGCTTCCCACGAGAGAGTTGCGAAAAAATGGGGGGTTGCCGAGATGAGGGGGTGCCAAAATTGGGTTCCTGATTCTTCGGGTTTAGGGTTCAGGGTTTAGGGTTTAGGGCGGGACCCTACTATTTGGGGATCTTTCTTGGGGAGGTCCCCTGTGTTCGTAAAACCCCCAAATCGGTTGTGCACACAGCGTGATTTGGTCTCGAGGGGATCTTACAGTAAGATATTCCCGACCTCCACTCGTAACAGTAATGACCTCAGAAAAGTATTGAGAAGTAGATCCAGGGAAGCCAAATGGTCGATGCAGAAGTCGACAAAATCTTTTAGTTTCCAGGCCTGCCGTGCCCTCGTTCAAGATAAAAAAAGGTGTGTGAGCCAGGGTTCCCGGCTTGGGTGCAGTCAAAAACCTTGAGCGCGCAACTCTAAACCTTAAAGGTAGCTGTTTCTGAGCTTGCGGCAACTTTGCGTAGCAACCGCCAAGAACGAAGTTTTGCTTGTCGGGTTGGCGTCGAGGGTTTGGAGTTTAGGGGGGTTCAGAATACTGCCGCTTGGTGCGCAAAGCATCTCCCTTGCACACATTGTAGCCCCAAACCCTCAAGTTGCTCTTTATCACTTCCACCTAGACCCGAAACCTGAACTTCCAAACGTAAGCCAGTAAACCCGCGCCCATCCCCCCACCCCCCCTCAAAAGGCTTCTGCGAATCCGAGAATTGGGGAGTGTCAAAGGTTTGGGGCTACTGGCCTGGGACCGTACCTTGACGTAGTTGTAACAATCGAGGCCAATGTAAGGTTGTGGCCTAGCTTACGGTCTGCAGATGGGGGTCGGCCAGTCTGGGCTCCATTGCCCAAAGCCTAGCGGGACGCCATCTTCCAGCTGATGTCCGCCTTGTTGTCATCTCTTTACTACGCCCGAAGTGAACCCCAAGGCCCGAGTGCCCAGGTGTTTTCAGGATTGGATCTCCGGCGTGCTCAGAATCGAAATGCTTCAAACCACAGTGCACGCCAGCAACCTTACTGTAGGTCTCATACCTGAAGCCGAAAAGCCTGCGAAGAGCAAGCCAAGAGCTCCAACATTACAAACCCGGAAGCCTTGCAAACGGCATGCGTAGCCCAAACCCCACATCCAGAAACACTGAGCCCTGAAACCCTGTACTCCCAAACCCTGAAAATTCCAGGGTACTTCCTCTTTACATGCGGCGATGACCTGGCACAGTCGCCCGCAGGGCGTGCGTCGACGCCATGGATGTTGGGACCTTTGAGGATGTTGTAGAGAGTTCAGGATGCCCCCGTGTTTAGACCATTTTAGACCTAGCAGGGTTTAGCTCGTGGCCCATGGGCATGGCGACGTTCCGGGTCTAGGACAGCATAACGCGGGTACGAACATCGAAGCATCAAACCTCAGAAAGCGCCTACCCCTGAAGGTCTTGGATCCTAACTCCATACGTCCGACCTATCACCCCTACTGCAGCAACCGACACGCCTGAAAAGTGTACAGCCGCGTCCGAGGCCCTCATCAAGACCTTCTTCGACAAGAAAGTCGGCGACTTCCTCAAGGCCTGGGGGCTCAAGGGGCTTTTCTAAGTGTCGACGTACAGAAGCGCAGCAGCGCACAACCGCATCCGACTCGAAGGGTTTAGGCTTCTGTCCTGCTTGGCTGGGGCCTTTGGGGTCTAGAAGTCAGGGACAAACGGCTGGTGATTTAGGTCTAAAAATACAAGTTCAGGTTGATTTTTTGAGGCCATGAAGGTTGGGCTGTCCTCATCCTTTTTGCGTCAAAAGCAGCTAAAGGCTCCACAACGACAAAGCTTGTACTTGGAGATTTTGAGTCTAAAGATGACGTCTCTGGGTTGTAGGAGTAAGTAACTCCCTGACGGGTGCCTTAAGGTAGCGCCTTGGGTTTCGGACTGCTGCCGCACTCAACAAGCGAATTCAAAGCCGTAGCAGGGTTTTGGGGTTTCGAGACGTCTTGCTCGAAGCAGCAGGCAATCAAAGACGGTTTTGGGTCAAAGCCCTCTTCCCTAGGCTCCAAGCTCCTAAACTAGACGATCCAAACGCCCAAAGCCTCAAAGCCTTTGTGAAGCCTGTTGGAATACACCCCACCCACGATCCGCAAAATCTCCCAAGCTCAACCTTTTTGCAGGTCGACCAAGGCAATCTCCGGGTCGATCCCTCCTCCGGCCAGTTCCAGCTGAAGAAGGCCGTGGGTTCTGACGATATGGATAGAAGGGCTTCCCCCCGGGATGCACAGTTGAGCGGCTTGAGCGTGCAGGGTTCGAAGTCCGAGGGCTTTGATTCGTTTTTGGCGTTGGGGGGGGGGGGGGGTTGGGGCTCAAACATTGGGTCTGGGGCAAATCCAGAAGCGGTGGAAAGGGTAAATGTTGGGTACGTTGGGGCTTAGGTTGTAGCTGACACACTTCTCAAACCTGCTACTGCTTGACGCTGCAGCCCTCTTAACCTAAACGTGAAGCCCTGGAACCCAAGCTGGATCTCCCTCATCAACCGCCAAGAACAGCCAGGCTTCGATAGACGGCTCTGTCGCCTGGACCGATCTTGGGTAGATCGAGATTCCCGATGGTTTATCATTCTTTGCGGGCTTGAGGTTGTAGGCTGCGTACATTGCGCGAGCTTGCGGTCTAGCACCCCAATGCTCTCTGCTTGGTCGCGGTTGTATTTTCGACATGCAGTATGGTTGGTGCTGCACTTGAACGGTTCCGGCGTTTCAGATTTCAGGATCATGGGTGCTACCGACCACCTACGAGCTTGCCTTTCTGAATTTTGCAATCCCTTTGCAAGACATGTCTAAGATCCACGGTGCATGTCACAGACCCTCCTCGACGCTCACAACACAAACTTACTCGAAACCAGTCCCTGCATGCAGGTTGCAGCTCGCATTGACTCGGCCCGCTACTTTTTCCCACCCTACCTTCTTAACAGTGCAACGACTTAAGGAGGCCCCAATCGGCTTTCAACACTCATTGAGTCTTCGTTTTGGCAGTCTACCCTAAACCCCAAACCCTAAACCCCAAACCCTAAACCCCAAACCCTAAACCCCAAACCCCAAACCCTAAACCCCAAACCCCAAACCCTAATCCCGAAACCCCCAAACCCTAAACCCTCGAAGAGCCCGCAGAGCATGCAAAGGCCTTCGACGGTCTCCACCTTCCGGTGGCTCTCCGCGGCGGATTCATCGACGAGCTGTTGGCCCGCCCAGAATGACATGTCGATCCATATATGTATATAACATTACATATATATATATATGTGTAGAATATATATATATATATGTATATATATATATATATAGATACATAGATATAGAAATAGATATAGATATAGATACAGATATAGATGTAGATATAGATATAGATATAGAGATCTATTTATGATTATATACATATACTTATCATTATTATTTTTATTATGACTATTAGCATTTTTGCTATAGCTTTATTCATGCTGTAGTAGCACCCCCCCCCCCCCCCCACCCCCCACCCAAAGGACGCTCTAGAACCCTCTGTCGGCGTCTTCAAGTGTACCCTATAGGAGGCTACGGTGCGGCAGGAAGTGTTCGGCTTCCCAGGGCCTCCTGCTGATGGCCGGGGCCGGCTCTTCCCCCCTCGACCCACTCCTCAACTCCAAACACACACGACATCCCGAACGCTAAGCCCGGCCGGCGCAACCCATTCCAGAGCCCTGAGGGCACCGAAGATCCAAAGTGCCGGGTTTAGGGTTTAAGGTTTTAGGATTTTGGTTTCGGGTTTCGGGTTTAGGTGCAGATGCAGTGGAGATGTGGAAAGGTTTGGAGTTTCGGGTTCAGGAGTTTAGGATCTGAGGTTTCAAGCCCCATACCTCCACAGCAAAGGTCCGTCAACCTGCATCTGGACGTGTTCAATCCAGGGGGATCCGCTTCTTGGCCTCTCACTAAAGCCGAGGGTTCTCGGTGAATTCTTTCCCCTGCAATCTCATCGTCTGAAAGTTGAAGGTGGCACTTTGGGTTTTCAAGGGCTTAGGGCAAGTGCCTGGGGCCAAGGTTTCTTAGCCCAAAGGCACAAAGAGCTGGCTGCCTGAGGTCTCTTTGCAGATCCTGATCCGAAATGTGTTCTTTGTCTTCGGGCCACACACGACAGACTGGAGCTGGGCGCACGTGAAGCAGGCCAAAGTGTTGGCCCTTCATCCCTTAAAGGGGGCTGTGTGCACAGTGTTCGGCTCACCAGTTGTAAGGTGGGGCATGGATGGCATCACTGAGGGAGGGGGTGGGGGGACCTTTCCTACGTAGAGGGAAGCGAGGTGGTCAGTAATGTGGGTAGCGCACGTGTGTATTGTTGCTGATTGAGTGCATCCCCCTCGCAGTGCAAATCAAAGCTTGTCGACCTCATTATGCAGATCGCCGCCGCCCGGTTGCAGTTGCACATGTCTGTGGAAATATCGACTCGTCGAAGTGCTTGGTTGCGACTTGCGGTGACGGATGGGATATGATAGACTTGGGTGGCTTGCATATGGTCAGTCGCGTTCCTCAGATCGTAAACTAGCGGAGGTTTTCCTGGGGTCCTAAGATGCCCCGAGCATCAGAAGCTTTCACGCTGAGCAATCTTCCCCCTCTGAAAGAGCCTCACATCCCAGCCATGTTGCGCGATGCAATACCTGCGTAAAATACATAAACCCTGAACGCTCTAAACTCTGAAACCTAGAACCACACGCACACGCACTAACTCGCACGCACCCATCTTTAAAGCCGTCCATCCCCGAAAGCCATAAAACCCTACACCGCAAGAAGCGTAAGCCCTGAGAACCGTCAGCCCCACATAGAGACCCCAAGCCCTCAATATCCAAAGCCCTCATGCTGAAAACCCTGAAAACCCGAAATCCTAAAGGCCCCAAAGCCTTGACAAGACAAAACCCGACTATCCCGAAGCTTTAGCCCTAAACCCTGTAAACCCTGAACCCTAAGCGCCTAAGCGCCCTCGAGCCGAAGTTTCCAAACCCCAAAATCCCCCAAATCTCCAAAACCTCAAAGATAAGTGCGTGGCTTCGTTGCTCTGCGCATTCTTGCAGCTGAGCGAAAGCCCCCTGATACTTTCGCAAAATCCACCAACAACACAGGCCTCCCCCCACGGGCTCCTTTTTCTGAAACCTAAACGCTCGAATGCGGCACGAGCACAAACACACTCACACTCTCTCTCTCTCTCTTCAGTACGAATACGAAAGCTGTCACAACTAAGAAAACAGAGAACACAAGAAAGACTCATTAAGTGCGGTCGCACTGAGTCTAAGTCAAGCAAGTCCCGATCGGCCTGGGACCTGAGCACTGAGGAGCTGAAACCGTCCAAGAAAGCCAAGAAGTCGCACGAGGACTCGCCGCGAAAGGCTTTCGTTGGGGTTCAGGGCTTCCGGTCTTCTGTAGTCTTCCTCGGACGGCGAGGAAGTAGTGAGCGGCA
Organism: Symbiodinium natans; assembly: GCA_905221605.1. Classification (NCBI taxonomy): domain Eukaryota; class Dinophyceae; order Suessiales; family Symbiodiniaceae; genus Symbiodinium; species Symbiodinium natans. The sequence continues at coordinate 580,440 of CAJNDS010002357.1, forward strand.
GCCGAGTGGGCGACCAGCATTTCTCGATCAGGTTTGGCTTTCGGGTTTTTGCACCCCTCGAAGCCTCAAATACGTCAACCAAGTCCACACATGAGGGCGTTAAGTGGAGGTAGAGGAATAGACTTTGGATGTGTTGGAGGTGGGGTTTGTGGGTACAAACAAGGCTCAAGTTCGGTATTGGGGGCCTTTGGTTTTCCTCAGGCCCTGTGCTTCTAACCATCATGATGCGCACCCCCCAATGTGAGTCATCTTGTCGAGTCGGCAGCAGGATCCCTAGCCTTTGCAAACCCGAAGCCGGAGCGGCTCCGACCTCGAAGCCGCAGAACCTATTTCCTCCACACTTACGGGGTCTCGACCCGCCCACCCCTACTTGCGGACCCTCAGTTCCCACGTTTTGGTATCTTGACTCTTGACTACCTCGGAAACTCGGAGATGAACGTTCGTCGGCAGGTGGGGGGTGGGGGGGGGGGGGGGTGAGTGGGGCACCGCCTTTGTCCTCCGCACTTAGGGAACCGCATCAACATTCTCACGACTCCTTCGACAAACATCTGCCTGTACTGTTGTCCAAGCCCTAGAAGGTTCAACCACCCCGCCCCCCTTCTCCGCCCTAAACCCTAAACCCTAAACCCAAAACCCTAAACCCTAAACCCTAAACCCTCAACCCTAAACCCTAAGGTCACCAAACTATTCTAGGATAGTTCCCTTCTGGTCTAGCCCCCCTTACTCCTGCATTGCCTGGATCCCTGGAGCCGTTCAGCTGTTTTTTTTCATTTGGGTTTAGGGTTTTAGGGTTTTAGGGTTTAGGGTTTAGGGTTTAGGGTTTAGGGTTTAGGGTTTAGGACTTGGGGCTTAGGGTTTAGGGTTTAGGGGTTAAGTTTTAGGGTTTAGGGTTTCGGGTTTAGGGTTTAGGGTTTTGGGATTCGGGTTTCCACAAGCCGCAACCCTGACCCAGAAACGAGTTGAAGGCGGCCTTGCTGATGCCAGGACTCGGCAAGCGGATGGCTGAGTGACATCCAGACCCGGATCAAGCAGGACGGTTTAGGGTTTAGGGTTTAGGGTTTAGCGTTTAGGGTTTAGGGTTCAGGGTTCAGGGTTTAGGGTTTAGGGTTTAGGGTTTAGGGTTGAGGCGCGCTCGCGCGTGCAGGCTTCCTGGTCCAGACCTCGAGCATCCGCCCTGCAAATCCCTGCGCCCCAACCCCAATGTGAAGCAATCAGCCCCTGCCCCGAACCCTCAGCAGCCAAGCTACCTGTACAAAAGGACCTCATGAAGAAGGTTGCCGAGATGATCGAGGCCACCCACCAAAAGCTCGAAGTCTTGGGTTTGGAGTTTAGGGAGTTTAGGGCTGCCAACAATAGTGCTCCGAAGTCTCGAATGCCCAAAAGCCTGAAAACCCCTAGCTGTCCATCCTGGCAGCCCCAACATGTTGCATGTTGTTCGGGTCCGTGGCATATCTCATGTTCCAGCTCTGGAAGCTTCGGAGCAGCGGGGGGGCCTTGGGGGGGTGGTTGGGGTCTCTCACTTGTGCCATTCCCCCATCCCGAAACCTAAAGCCTCCAAAAGGCTCAATCCGAGAACGCCATCTGTTGCTAGGCTCGCCTTTTGGCACGTACGAAGTTATGCTTAGGTATCCATGGCGAATGCGGTCGTCCGGTCCCAGTTGAGAGAGTAGGAGGGGCATTAGTTAGTTATCCGCCCAGGTCAACATTGCGAACTTTCACATTCGTTTCGAGGCCTCGAAGCGCTCCCAGAAACTTTAATTGAGGCCTTCAATGCTTTGGGGTCAAGGCGTTTTCGATTTGGTATGGGCTTGAGGCTTGAGGCCGCGTTGGTCATCCACATCTCAGGGTGTTGAGGGGCCATTTCAATGTAGTTCCAGACCGACAGACCATGCTGGAGACCGACAGGACCCCAATCGCATCGAAATCTGCAGCCAAAGTATGCTGAGCGCTCTTGATACCCTAACGGGTCTTGAGTCTCGGGTTTGTACCTAGATTTTCAGGGGGCTCGGTGGCCGAGGATGGGCAGGCTCTTCTGAACACTAACCCGCACTTTTGAAGGACTCGGTGACCCAGCCGGTGCCGTACTCCTGTGGCTTCAAGCTGGGCTATGCCGCAGTCTTCGCCAATGAGGAGCGCAATATAGGGGTCAGAATCATTGCTAATAATGTTCCCTTATGGTCCCTTTGTAATTATACAAGCATAACCCCCCCAAACCCTATTCTAATCATTCAGGCCACTATATTAGATGGCTCCAAACAGCTTGTCTTGTCGAGCCCTCTTTGCTACTTCCTGCGGCTGCTAATGATTGTCACTGGGGCTGTACAAGGTTTGGTGGGGATGTGGCGGCTATACCTGCAGCGTGCGTGAAGCAGTGTACTTCAGGTTGAATGAATAGTGAGGTCAGTGCCGCACGCTCCACGGCACCCTTGGTGTCGCCTCGCGAGACGCAGCAGCACCAACACAGCCAGACCTAGCCAGGGCTTCGAAGTCACATGTTTACTTTCTCGGAAAAACTCACTTCATGTCACTTCACGGCATGTGCCTTGAAATCAAGAGTACTTGGACCTCAAAGTGGCAGAGTCGATCTTGCAGGACAACAGCTCACAACGCACCACGGGCATATGGAGGGTGCGCGGGGGGAGGAGGGGGATTCCGCGTTCCGGGCATATGCGTTTGGGAGGTTCAGGCTTTGAGGGGGCAGTTTGCATGACCCTAATGTGGCCAATATCATCTGAGTCAAGGCTTGGCATGTAGCGCAGGTCGTCAAGGGAGTTGCGAACACAAGTGCCACTTAAACTTGGCAACTACACAGGCCACTCTTCCAACCAATCGTAAGTTTTCGCTTCCTATTCTGTTCGGTGCCACTGTATAGCCAATGTAGCTGCAACTTGGCTGAACGTTATTACTTGTCGCTCGGCGTGTAGCAACAAAGTGTTGGCCCAGTGGGGTATCTCGAACTCGCCCGCGTAATGAACTGTAAAAGCTCCCCCAAGTGCAAGCTGCAGTGGGGAAAGTCATGGAAAGTCCCATGGTTCTGACCCCGAAAGCGATGTCACGCCGCCATTCGCCAGCACACTGTGGATGTTCTTGCGGACCCACTGTTCTGCCAGCTGTCGGCTCAGTGATGTGTTGTGATGTTTTGTTTTTGTGTGGGAAAGGTACAAACTACGGGGTTCTGGTGTGTTTTCGCCAGCAGTCTGAGCAAGAAAGCTCCCAAACCCGAACCCTGACCTGATGTTGCACCACCCCCCAAACCTGTACCTGTCTGGCTGCCAGTTGCAGACTTGCCCCTAGCCGCAACCGCAGAAGCCACCCCGAATCATACCCAAAGCCACTGACACCCGGGACCCCTAGGGGCCCCTGAACCCATGCCCAAACCCTGGACCTTTAACCTCGAAGCCGAAGCTGCGTGGCTCTTGCTCCCTAGACCGGCCTTACGAAAAAAAGAGGCTGTGCGGGAGGTAGGGTTGAGGGCAGTAGGATCGAGGGTTCAAGAGGGCTTTGTTGAAGTTTTAGCGGCGCTAGTGATAGTGGCTTTCGGCTCACTTCTGGGTTTAGCTGAAGGTCTTCCCAAGGCGCTGCTTAGGGGCTCAGCAAGAGGTACCCTAGAGCAGCAACCCAAAAACCTCGCTGCGCCAGAATGCCGAAGCCCCCAAAGGGCCCAAGCGCCACGAACACATGGCAGGCGCATGAGGTCCTGGAGCCCTGAGTCCCGCAACTCCAGGAGCCTTTAAGGATCTGCATGTCAAGCTCTTATCGAGATTCTTGTCACAGGCCTCAACACCCCTATCTCCTCCCTGCCCTTGAATCTGAATGAATCCTAGACCGACCTCCTGAAACCCTCCAGCGCCAGACTAGCCTAAGCCGCGTGCCAGACGATGGGCATTTCTTTGGGACGGCTGTGGCAGATGCTTTATGGGCCGAAGGAGGTAGGGGGCAGTGAGGAGGAGTGTAGGTCTTCGGAGGCGTGCTTGGAGCTGTTCATGGGTGATTAAGTCCTTTCCATAAAACAGGAGCAGCCATCCTGATACAAACTGTGGATCTCGCCACGACGTATGCAGACAGCATCCAAAAGGGTTCTCAACCCTTGCACGGCGCAACGGCGTTCTGAGACCGTACGAGCAGAGCTTGTGGTGTTCGAGCACTGTTAACGAGATCCCGAGGATGTTATCAACATTGGTGCACTGGCGCAAAGAGTGAGAAGCTTCAATCTGAACCCTAGATCTCAAAGAAACTGCCTAGCTGCTTTTGTTGGATTGAACCCTTCACCTTAAACCAACACAGTGGCTTTCGATCGAGCACAGGAAGTTTCCGCACACGACCTGTCAGAAAGTCTAAAGACCAGCCGCCACGGCCTGTAATTCGGTGTCTGTGCCTGGCAGTACCCCGAAGCTCGCATTATAGGAGACAAAGTGCCGTCCACCCCCCAACTTTCACCGGACACACCCATGCAATTCGCTGCTAACATCAGGGCTCTATGCCCCCAATCATCGAGGGGGCCTTTCCCACAAAAGTCCCGGACCGTCGGGGGAGGCTTTTGGGTTGAATGTTTAGTTCGGGGCAAAGAATTTTGCTTTCGGCTGGGAACTTTAAGGCTTCGGGCCTTTTTAGGCTGTAGGTTCGCTGACGTAGGGCAGCTTGAAAGCCACGTAGCCCCAAACTCTATGTCGCACCAGGTGAATGTCCTTATGCTGGGCCTCGATGCAGCTTCTTGTCTGCCCCCATAAAGCCTTACTACTTTGAGTCTTCGGTCGGTCTTAGTCCCGCAGGGTAGCTCTTCGAAAGGGTTGAACCCCAAAACCGAAACCCTTCCTCGCCGACCCGGGTGTCGTGAGGTGTTGAATTCAAACTGCAACAAAACCAATGTCGCGATTATCGTAAAAAGACGAACCCCAAGATGCAGCCATGACGGCAGCGTACCCCGGCTGGGGCAAAAAGGTAGCGGCTACATGTAGATGGCTCGCTGGGACAGTTGTAGCAATGTCAATGGCAATGAACTGGTACCTTGATATTTGTATGTCTTTAAGCTACTTCCAACATCAAACGCTGCCGCTGCAAGCACCTTGCCTGACACCCCTGCATGCTGAACGCCCCTGAATCCCAGGCCGGTAAGACGACGATCCTCTACAGGCTGAAAATTGGGGAGATTGTGTCGAACCTCAGCAGCAAACCCGCCGGCTGATAGGCTTGCGTAGTGTCATTGGTTTTTGATTCAGGTGTGAAGAATGTCTTGGGAAAGAAGGCAAAGAACGCTTTAGCAGTTGATTGCTTTTCGGAGTTGTGTACTAAGTTTACTCTTTTGTGACCTCACGCGTTTCCTACCCTTGCACTTCCAAACTTTGTATCGCCAGATGGATATCTGGCATTCATGCTAAACGTTGCAAGCCCTAAGCCCTGAAAGGCACTTTTGATGTTGAATAGCTTTCATCCTCACATCATGCAAGGGTCACCACTTCCGGCATCTCAGGGGAGAGTGTTTTCTTGGAACTTTCGCAGCATCTACGTGACGCCCTGTTATGTACCTCATCTCTTCTGCGAGCTGTGGTGTGCGCTGTTTTCGCATTAAGTCCGAGAAGCATCCCAAACTGGTTTGGGCATGCTCCGCAGTCGAAGATGTCAATCGGATTCAATCGGATTACAAGGACCGTCCCCACCATCGGCTTCAACGTGGAGAACGACACTTGGCATTATGCCCAACCCTGAACCCCAGGGTTTGCCTTGAACCGTGGGGCCTAGGGCCTTAAGGTTTCAGGGGGTTCGCGCCGAAATCCGAGCGTCTGAGTAGGAGGGGAGAGCTGGTTCTCCCAGGTTCAAGACAAGGGCCCGGCGTTTTGCTAATTCCCCCTAACGCTCCCCTCCAGCATTGAACCCTCCTTACATTCGGGATGGAATGGCAGCTGCTTTCAGAAGGCATCGAATGAGGAATTTTTGGCGAGGCCAGGCTTCTTGCGGGCTTCTGTTTGCTCGTTCTCTTGGTACCACTGTATTCACACGTATACATCTTGCCCTAAACCCTAAACCCTAAACTCTAGACCCTAAACCCCTAACCCCTAAACCCCAAACCCTATATTTGAGCTCAGGAAGCAAAAATGCATAGCAACACGCATGGGAACCCCAGTCGCAGAAACAAAGCACCCTTTTTACGTGAGGACTGCCCGCACACCCCAATCGAAGCAAGGTACACTACGGCAACATCAACTTCTGCGTGTGGGACGTGGGCGGTTGGGGACCCATCCTGGGACAAAACTCGCAGTTTTTAGCGTGGCGGCTTGAAGGTTGGCAGGTTGGGCACGGCCCCCAAGGGATACCAAAAGGGCCGTGCAGAGGTTAGGGTTTGGGGACTTAGCGGCATTGAAGGCTTTGGTCCATGGTATTTGGGGTCGGCCATCTGGTGCAGAGGGCGCAGCTTGGCTTGGATTCGGGGCTAGGCTGAGATCTACGGTCGGTTGTACCTTGGGTTTAGGGATGTTCAGGGTACAGATCTTACCCGGCCACGCAAATAGCCAAGAGAGCACAAGTCATGCCACAAGCGATGGCGTCCATTGACGCCACAACCCAGCACTTGCTTCCTTGGCTTGGCACTCTATAGACTGAACCCCAAGGCCATCCAAGACTCTTCACCCCGAACGCTCGGCACGGCTCCATGCAGCTTCAAGCTTTGGAACTAAAAACGTCACCCTTTTTGGACTCCTCAGAAGGTCGTCTTGTGTTGGAAGGGGGCTTGGCAACAATGCCATTTGGCCTTGAGGCTACAGTCTTGTCTCGAGCACACCGAGGTTCTTTTCGGCGGTCATCCGGTGAAAACGAGACAGAACATGTCAGGGCACATGCCCTCACTAGGATGACTCACAAGGGGGGGGTGTGCTTTTGGTGTTTTTTTTTTGCAGCCTGCTTTACTTTGTGCTTTTGTGGCATCCGGCTACTTCGTCAGCTCTGCCGGCTTGGCTTACCGGCAACTTGTGCATCCTTCCTAAAAAAGGCAACTGCGGGTGTTTGCACGGTCTGGCACTGCTGAGCTGGGCAACTTCTGCTTGTCTACTTGTAAGAAAGTCACCTCTGGTTTTTGACCGCTTGTTTTTGACGACGAAGAGCACCAAGTCTTCATCACAGCGCACAACTGTCTCAACCCTGACCCCCACACCTCCAACCTACCTTGTCACGTCTTCAGTTGCAAAAAGAGCCCATGGTGCCGAGAATCTCAACTGTCCAAAGCCAACCATCCATAACTTGCAAGCGGAAAGCCCTGCAATACTAGCTGCAGCCAGAGGCCAAGAGAAGCTCCGAGGACTTTGGCGCCATTACTACAAGGAAGCTTCACTGTGCAGGGCTTTGGGATAAAGTTTCAGGGCTTCGACTTTGTGTGTGGTGTTCAGTTTGATTCAAAGTTCCCAGTGGTTGGGTTTACGGTTTAGGGTTACTAGCCCCGCCGCTCTGCTACTGCTACTGCTGCTGCTACTTCTACTGCTACTGCTACTACTGCTCTACTCCTTCTAGAAACCATTGCTACACCATTCTGCCGCATACCCCAACTACGACGTGGGCTACTGCTAGCGCGAGCCACAATGAACAGAAGCATCAAGAATAAGATTGACAGTCGCCTTCAGGTTTAAGGGGCCTCTCTGCAAGTCACAGGTTGCTCGCCTCAGATGGCGACAACCATGACTCCTCGCGACGTTGAGAGTGCGCCGCTCATGCACACCATGGAAGACATTCCTGTTGAACTGTGGAAGCAGCGGGCGTACACAGCAGGTGACACGTTCAAAGTGAGCGTGCTCGTGCCCCCGACACCAGAAATGGCATGCTGGGCACGACTTTGTCATTGCATTATCGCTCCAGAGAGTCTGACCTTCCATTGCCTGGCAACTTGCATTGGCATCTGCAACGTGACTCCCCTAACAAACGTGACCGTTACCAGCCTTCAGTACCAGCTCTATTTGAACTCCATTTTCCACAGACTGGACGTGAGCTTCTATGGACATTCGATCACCATGCCCCTGGTGAACCTCTTCTTGATGCTGAAGATGATCCAGGTGAGCAGTGGCGCCATCCAGTATGCGACGGTCTATGCAGCACTGCTCAACGTTTCTGAGTTCTTGTTAGATCACATTTTAGAGCTCAATTCATGCTGAAGCCCAAGAAGAAATTCAAGCGATCATCAGTAGTAACTCCCTACACCCGAAACCCTAAGCCCTAAACCCAGAAGCTCAAAGGGTAATAGTATCCCAACATATCCCAGCACCAGCCCAGGTATGGTATCTTGTTTGGGGCATCAGCAACAAGATATGGTGGATGGGTGTCGCAACTGGGCCCTTGTTGAGGAACTTAAATGTCGGCTTTAGGGTTTGAGTTACCATGATAAGGGTGCTATAACATAAGCTTTAGTTCCTAGGCAAGAGCCCAGGCAAGTATACCCATGCTGTGGGGTATGTGGGCCTTGGCTCACGCATATCCTCCGGATTTTTGGGGCTACAACTACGCATTCACAATGTCTGTTGTGATGGCTCTCCTGCAAGCTGCAACGCACGTCGTGGAAGACTTACCCCCACGGGTCACAGGCTCCATTTATTGGAAGACGAAGCTTGAGTTCTATTGCTACAAGGTCGACGGCTGTGGAGAGCTGCTTGATAGGATTGTCCGCAGCATTTATCAGATGATCTGCGGCACGCTCGACGAGTGGATGGCGTCTCAGCGTCTACTCTGCTTGTTCTGGGGAATATGCCCGGTCTTCTGGCTGATGAAGAAGTTGCCATCTTGCCAGTCAGAATCGTACAAGATACTCAAAGCATGGGATGCTGGGCTTTTTTGTTAAGGAACTTCAGTTTCGTTACCATAGTAAGCAGGCTGTCCTGATCATGGTAACTGAATTTAAGTTCGCAAACCCTAAACCCTAAACCCCTATTATTGTAGCTTAACCCTAAACCCTTAACCCTCAGCCCAGGAAGACATGGCCAACGTTGCGCTGACTCCTCAGCCTCGCCAGTCGTTCCGTGTGGTTCCTGTGAAGGAACTTAAGTTGTTTATTGGGCTGTTCCCCCTTATACTAACAGTCCTTAATGGGGATTATAGTCGGGAACTATAGAATCCTATTAGGACTGGTAGAATAAGGGGTAACATCCCAAGTTGTGGTATGGTATAGTCTAGTATAATAGCAGGGTTAACGAACTTAATCAGGGCACTATGTAGGGTTTAGGGCTTAGGGTTTAGGAACTTACCACTAAGTTAACTGGATAACTCTTAGAATGGCAACCTAGTTCGAACTCTGAACCCTAATCCCTAAACCAAGTTCCTTACAGGACCCCATTTGGCTTTTGCTACAGACATCGAGTAATATATCCGCCTAAACCTTGAACCGTAAACTTAATTGACTACTGACCCTGAATGCTGAAGCCCTAAACCCTAATTCCAAAATCTGAATTTGCGTTCCGGAACTCTGAACCGTAAGCCCCTTCAAGTAACCTTATAATGGTAGTTTAAGTCCTGAAGCCCTAAACCCTAAACCCTATTATGGTAAGGCGGCTTTTGCAAAAGACATCGACGTTACAAATCAGCTCAGTGCTTGTGGGCGCGCCTGTTATCAGCCTCTGGGCTCTCGTTAAGGAACTTAACTTAAGGGTTTTTCAGTTTGGGGTTTAAGGTTTAGGGAAAGTTCAGGGTGTAGGGTTGCCATGATAAGGGTTTAGGGTTTCGGGTTTAAGGTTCAGGGTTTAGGGTTTAGTGTTCTTGTTCAGGAACTGAAGCGAAGTTACCATAACAAGGGTTTAGGGTCTGGGGAATAGGATCTAGGGTTTAGGGTTTAGTGTTCTTGTTAAGGTACTGAACCCCAAACCCCAAACCCTGTATAGTACCCTGTTACGGTAAATTAATTCAAGTTCCTTATAAACCCTAAATCAAATAAACGTAAAGCCTAAACCCAAGACTTAGTTCAAGTTCCTGAACAAGAAGTTTAGTTTCGTATAGTATGGTATAGTGCACCTACTATGAGTCACTTCTTCCACGCTCCTTAGCACGAACCCAGGCCCTGGTGTCCTGAGTGTTTGGTGCGTCACGATCCGAACACGATTCCAAATCCTGGGCTCGACTTCATTGGCATCGGTGGGGGGGCATACCTAGACACACCTGACTACGAACAGGTGGGGGTCTCAAAAGAGGGTTAGGGGTTTAGGGAGTATGAACAGGCGGGCTTGTTTCAGAATAGGTTTAGGGTTTTGGGCCTGACTCTGAACAGCTGGGATATGCTTTAGGGTTGTAGGGTTTGAGGGTGTTAGGGTTTTAGGGTTTGGGGTATGGGTCCTTATATTCGAAACTGCTTAAGGGCCATTCCTAGGCGCACCTGACTATGAACTGGTGGGCCTCTAGGTTTTTAGGTTTTTAGGTTTTTAGGTTTTTAGGTTTTTAGGTTTTTAGGTTTTTAGGTTTTTAGGTTTTTAGGTTTTTAGGGTTTAGGGTTTAGGCTTTAGGGTTTGTCTTAAAGCAGGGGGTCCCTTATCAGGGGTCCTTGGTAGTAGAAGTTGCCTTAAGGGGCATTCCTAGGCGCACCTGACTATGAACAGGTGGGTTTGTCCCAAAATAGGAGGTCCCTTATATCCCTACTATTGGGGCACACTTAAACACACCTGAACATGATTAGGTGGGTTTGTCTTATTAAAGTTTAGAGTTTCGTCCTATGTGCGGTTGCCTTGGGCCATCTTTCGGGGTTTTGGGAACCTTTCTGCTTTGATCGCAGGTTTCGGCTTTCATAGACGCCAAACCTCTTGGAAGGGCTTTGTGTGTCCAACGCAAGGAACTATTTCAGCAGTAGCTCAGAGTGTACAACTAAACCCTAAACCTCATCCCTAAACCCGAATACCAAGCCTTAATCCCTAAGCCCAAACTGAAAACCTGACACCCAATTCTTACCATTTAGAGTCTATTTAGGGGGACCCAATTTTGCAAGGGATTATATAGAGACTTGAGGGTTTCGCTCCCCCACTCAACCTTGAGAGCACCAGTAGCTTGAACAGGTGTCCTGTGGACAAATGTGCGGCGGATGTCTTCATTGTGACCAATCAATGTTCACGTCTCATCCCGAGTACTTTCGCATCAATGCGAAATCCGCACATGTCAACCAGTGCCGGCTGCAGCAGACAAGCTTTGCCGGCCAAGACGACCCTGAGACCCATGACGTCCCATGCTGTGGATGTGCAGACATATCGTGCTTCTCCGCATTTCTTGCCATGGAGGTTGTTCACTACATTCTGGGGTTGATTGCGTGCATCTTTTTTCCAGATGTGGTTGCATCATCTGTCTTGCTGCGCGGGATGAGAGACTCTCACGCGCTCCACTTCGTGATCCGTGGGGTTTTGGGCCCATGCCTTGCCATGATCCTGATGTATGTCCTCACTTTGAAGATTGCGACCTTCGGGCAGCCCGACTGGAGAAAGATTGGCAGCTGGCGGCTTCTGCCCATGATCCTCTTGTACAGCAGTCTTCTTGTGCTCTCAGCGATAAGAATTTTAAAGGATGGAGGCGTTGACGGATGGCGTGAAAGCAGCGAAATAGAGCATGTCGCTGGGCAAGCCATCTTTTTAGTGGCATACAGTGCTTTCGCCTGTGCTGCAAGCGAGCCCAATACCCCTTAATTGAGGAAGATCGAATAGGGATCCCAATATGAATTGATTTTTGACTTAATAATACAATAATATTAATAATAATAATAATAGCACTCCCTTGAGGTGCTGAATCAACGAATGTTGGGCTCTCTGGGTGGAGACAGCAATCGGAAGAGCTTGGTGGCCAAAGTGCCACAGGGAGACTCAAGCGGGCTGCTGCTTGTAAAGACGATGACTAGCATGCTACTACTGCTGCCACCACCAAACTATTACCAAACCAGTACCTCTTAATTCTGTTTACACCCACTACTACAAACTGTATAGACATGTGGACGATATTGATACACGAAGGGAAGTGCCAAAGGGCCGTCTTGAAATGGTTTTACGTGTTGTGCTTCTTCGCTTCAAGCTCCCCACCCCGTTAAGTCTTATTTCTACCTTACACACCTCTTCAGAATACTCAGCATCTCCAGTCCGAATCCACCATGCAGGGGGGCAACGCACTCATTTTCGTCCTGGACAGTGCTGACCATGACAGGCAGGACTGCTCTTATCAGCATTTCTCCCGTGGCCACCTGAAACCCAAGTTCTAGTTTCCTTTGTCTAACCCAAGGCCAGCCCAATCCGTGAAGCATCTTTTGCAGTTAGACGCGTCATCGCCCGAAATACCCACGGCATTGTGTGGCTTTCCTGTGTGGCTTTCCTTTGAATTATTTTTAGCCAGATGGGTGGGTTCATGCGTTTGGGAGACTCATCGTGAAACGCTACTGCTTATGACACAAAGTAGTGAGATCCTGCTGTGGTCGGGAAACGCCGTCCTGGCCTTGAAGTTTCAGGGTTTAGGGTTCAGGGCTCAGGGTTTAGGGTATGAGGGCACATGTTTTCCCTTGATCATCAAACTCATGTCGGGGTTCTTGTGGATGCGAATCTTGAGAGCTTAGATCCCCCCATGTTGCGGCTCTCCACGTGCAGCCAGGCTACCACAAGCTAAAGAGGCACTGTGCTCGCTTCTTCAGGAGGAGGCAGCGACATTCCCCAATCCGAAGCTTTTTTCAGCCCCTGTAAGGTCTGATCATGACAAACCAACTCTCTCTCACTCTTGGCACTTTACTGTTGTAAGGTTCTCGGGCGTTCTGGTTCCAGACATGTCTCCACGCGGTCGAATGGGACGATCTCTGTCTCAAATCGCCGAGTTTGGTCGCGCGTTCTGTTGTGAAGATTTGCGTGAGCATGCTGCAGTGCATGACTTCGGTCCTGCACGAGTCTCGGCGATGCTTCGGAAGAGCCTGGCAGGCTTCGCAAGATTTCACAAGCTCTCCAGCTACAGGATCCTAAGGTCCTAAGCCTCTTTCATACATCATACATCATACATCATACTTCATGTCATCAGGTTATATGAACAGATATGCATACACACATTTACACACTCAGATATACATACATCTATACACACGCGTCGCACATACCTACATCTCTAAGCTCTGCATCACTCCCGTCCCCACCCTAAACCCTAAACCCGAAACCCTAAACCCTAGACCCTAGACCCTAGACCCTAAACCCTAAACCTTAAAACCCAAACCCTAAACGTGGGGACGATTGAAAGAGGAGCTTCGCGAGGCGCCGGTGCTGGTCCTCGGGAATAAGAAGGCCCAGCTACCTTTCGTGTCGCCTTTTGGGAAGAATTTAGGGTTTAGGGTTTAGGGTTTAGGGGTCATTTTTGGTGATGGGGCACTGAGTGGGTTTGGGCTGGAATCTTCGCTTTTTCGAGTATGGACAGATTTCGTGTTTTGGGACAGCGTTCAACGGTAGGAACCCTCTGACTATTGCGAAAGCTTGTTGTAAAGCACATGCCGAAACTGCTGACCCACAAGCCTTTAACTATCGGGCTTGCTTGCGGCCTTTGCACCAGACCCAAGCAATGTAGGCAAAGGTACATCCCCTTAAGGTCCAAAGTCCCTAAACCCTAAACCCTCAACCCTAAACCCTAAGCCCTAAACCCTAAACAGATCCATCGGCCCTCAACCTTGGACTCCCTAAGCCCAAAAGCCATATTTTGGGCGAGGCAGAAGGCTTTTGCATAGGGTTCGCGTTCACCCGGAGGTTAAGACCCGCGACGCCTGAAGCATCTGGAAACCTTGAGACCGCTGGTGTATTCTGACTTGCAGATCTTGAGCCTTCAAGCAGATGGTGCGCCTTCAAAGTCCTGAAAGCACGGTGCAGACATACAGACCCTTCCAAGCCCTCAGCAGGCAAGGCGACCCCCTGGACTCGCAGTCCGCTTTCAACGGCCTCACTAGACACCAGCAGAACCGCAGCAGAGCTCGTGTGGTGTATGAGGCTGTGTAGTTTGTGTACTTCGATCCCCAGCTCTCAGCGTACGCACCTCAGACCCTGGACCCTAAAACTTTTAAGCCTGGGGTTTCGTGCTTGAGCTCATGTGGCGGCGCGGCTGCATGGGCTGCTTCCCAGGCTGAGGCTCAAGAAGCACACCTCAGGGTTTTCGGGACTTGAGGCAGCAAGATTCAGAACCCAAGGCGCCAAACCTAGAACCCTCTCAGCCGACACAGCCTGCGTTCTAGGGGTTGGATGTTGAGTATGCTCTTCAGGGTAGCAAGACAGAAGCCAAAAGCTTTTGACCAAGACCGTAATGCATTTTGCAAGACGATGAAGAACTCAGGTTTCGACACTTATGTTGGGAATGACAGTGAAGTACACTCGGTGCAAGCCTTTCACTTGGTGGAAGAAGCTTCGATTCGGGGCACGAGAGGGTGGACGAGGTCGACACTCCAAACCATGCATAGTTACCATCACTGGCTGGCGCCATGCCAGCGCAACACGCCAAGGCTTCTGAGCGAGCTCGGAAGACAATTTCCTCAGCAAAAAGTGATATCACCAGTTGGAGACATATCAGTTGGCACATCCGTCAGGACAGATAAAACGTAAGCAAATCCAAAAGGCCGACTCAGGCCGACAAGGTATGCTCTGGACCAGGCAGTCAGGGTGCCTGTAACCTAGATGCAAGCAAACTGAGTGCACTGCAGCATTTCTTCTGGCCAAAGCTGCTGCAGGCACTGTAAGTTTTCCGTAGGTCAGCCGCGGGAATTTTCTGCAAGGTTTCTGCCAGAGATCCTGCATGTCGCCTGCCAAGCCAGTGATAGTTTTTCTGTGTTGTGAAGGCTGATGTTTCTCTTTTCATCTCCGAACTCCTTGATGCGGTCGGCTTGCGTAGATCCGAAGGCACTCTCCAGTAGGCCAGGTGATCGTGCAGAAAGCTAATGGCAATTGCAGAGCGTCCACAACAGATGCACTTCTCAAGCAGACAGGCCCATACATGCCACATATCTTTCTCACGCAGCAAGCCGGTATACACTAGGACCCGCCTTGCTGCAGGTGTCAAAGATGTCTTTTGATGATTCCCAGGCAGGCTCCATGGACCCATGGCTGTTTGGTTTGGGGTTCAAAGACGTGGCTATGAATGAAGTTGCAAAGCCCGAACTACACCTGAAGCGCAACGGCAAACTCCGACAAAACCCCGAAGTTTCAATCCCAAATCCCTCATGAGTTTGTCGATCTACCGAAACTCCTCAACCCTTTCGAAGCAAATTTGGAACCCTGGGCCCTGTTTTTGCCACCCTGAGGATGCCCTGGTGCCGCCAAAGCGCTCCGCATGGGAGGATGAGAGGGCTTCGATTATGTCATGTTGGGGCGTGAGGCATTCTGGGGATATGTGGCCTTTGATTCAGTAGGGTACGTTTCGAGATGAACATCGAAGCAGTAGAAGTTGCCAGGGTTGCGGGGAAATCCAAAGCCAAGACCTTTTAGCAGGACTGGCAGCGCCATGCATCGGATCGGTGGCAGAAGGCGTGGATGCTTCGGTCGTTTTGAATGGAGGAGCAGAGACAAGGAGGGCGGCGAACATGAATTATCTGAATCCCGAAAAATTTTGATGGTAAAGGTGTGTGTGTGTGTGCCCAAAGCCATGTCCCCCTAAGACTTGTGGAAAGACATTGCTTGGCGGGCGATGTTGGAATAATTAATTCTTGTTTAGTTAGGAGCTTACAGGATCCTTTGTTTTGTAGGTGGTCTCCTACAGATCAACTTTCCTGATGCCATGAACTAGCTTTCGGAAGGGGTGTTCTCCAAAGCCTGCTTCCTCTGGATGAGATTTTGGGTAGCATGAGAGCGCTGCAGCACACAGTTTTGATGAAGACGAAGCCGACTCCTCCGCACGACGTTCAGCACGAGACGAGGTAGAAGAGGTTTAGGGCAAACGGCTGCATTCTCGGCAACGTCAAAATCTGAACCCCACGACGGGCTGCGTAGTGGAAACGCCGAGAACTTCCTCACCCCTGAACCACATGCTCACCATAAAAGCCTACGAAAACGGCAGCATCGACCCTTAAACGGCCCTGCAGGCCACCTTTGTTTGAATTAGCAAGAAACTCAAAAAGCCTGGGATGGAAGCTGGCTGAGGCGCAGCTGGCAAAGTCCGTGCTGGGTGCACTTTGGACTCCGGCGGTGCCG
This sequence comes from Symbiodinium natans, assembly GCA_905221605.1. NCBI lineage: Eukaryota > Dinophyceae > Suessiales > Symbiodiniaceae > Symbiodinium > Symbiodinium natans. The sequence goes on from CAJNDS010002357.1 coordinate 596,552, forward strand.
TTCGGTTGCAGAGAGCTCCCGATGGGCTTAGGGTTGGATGTGAGTTGGATGTGGTCCTGAAGTGTCAGGAAGTAGGGTCACTGCCCAGAAGGACCCCGCCTGACGGCAACCTGAATCCTGAAAAAGCGCAGGCGGATGGGAGTTGCCCGGGAGACGTTCAGCGAGCGACAGATGTTGGGCAATTGTCGCGGTTAGTCACCAGCCAATCACCGGTGCACTAGCCGGTGCTGCACGCCTACACGCTTACCAGGGCAACAGATCGAGAACAGTGATGATTTGAGGGCCTGGCGGTGGTTGTGCTGCACGAGCAGAATTTGAAAAAAGGACATTTGCATAGCAAGCAATGGGAGGCTTATGCAAGCAATGGTAAAAAACAAACGTGCGTGCTCGGGCATACAGCTTGAACTGCCGGACCGAAGTGTGAATACGGGCTGGCGGAAGGCTGATTGATATAGGGGCCCATTATAGGGGTTTACGGAAAATAGGGGCCCGCCAAAATAGATCCCCAAATAGTGGATCCCCTCATAATAAGGACCCCAACAAGGCACCCCTAATCTTGGAAACCCCCAAAAAGGAAAACCGGGAGGCAGACAAACCCTCAGCCAAGGATTCCTGGTTCTTAGTAGGGAAGGAGGGAATGAGGTCCCTAGATCATCCCTCTTTACGGGATTTTATAGGGTACTTCGTTCCTCCTGAAAGCATCCTGCTTTTAGCACCTTGGGCTTTGGCTGCGCAGCAACTTGGGGCTGCTCAGGGTGCAGAGTTGCCACGACTTGCCTGGCTTCAGGTTTTGTTCAGGTTTCAGGGTTTAGGGTTTAGGTTTTAGGTTTTAGGGTTCAGGGTTTGAGAATTTCGATGGATGGAGACATCTACCCAAAAATCGCCAAGTGTAAGCTTTTGGAGAAGCCTCAGGGCCCTGCTTCAGAGAAGAACCAGCCGCCCAATTCAAAGTTCAGGCTTCGAATTCTGTTGCATGATTGGATGTGTGTGCCCAGGCTTTGGGGCAACACAAACTTCTCCCGCTGGCTTCCGGCCATGGCATTATCGCATTCCATGCTGGTGATTGCTGCCTCTTGCAAGCATGTGAGCTTCCGGCAGTTCGGGTCACTACACGATTTTGGAATTCTGGGTCTGCTCTTATTGCGAATCACAGCTGAACCCGTGTCTATCAACCCCGTATCAACCTTCACGGCAAGGACACTGCGCACCATTAAGTGGGGAAACGTACTTTCGACTCTCCAAGACGGAAAAAGGCCCAGGCTCTGTTGTGCCCCCCGCTTGTGTTGTCTTACAGCTTGGCCTGGCTCGGGGGTTAGCTTGGCTGGGGGGTGGCAGTTGTTTTTTTTGGTACTGGCCAGGAATGGCTCCCTTTGTTTCTGCTAAGTACGGCTTTGCAGAACACATTCGATGACGCGGAGCTGGGAGCTTCAAGTAGACGAAAGGGCACAGTGACTTAAGAACTTTTCGGAGCTCTCCTTCTTGTATGAGTATCGTCGAGTACTAGGTGCGGCTCGGGTTGGCTCCTTTTTTTTTCTTCGGTGCGGCCACGCTTTGAAGCACATCATGCCATCAAAAGTAGTTGCTTAAAGCCCATATAGGGGTTTCCCAAAACTGGGGTACCCCCGTTAACGCCCCAAATAGAAGAGAATCCCCCTTAACAGGACCCCCAAGAAGGGTAACCCCTAATTTCGAAAACCTCCATATGAGCACTCGGTTATGCCGTGTAGCTCACTTTGAACGACACCATGTCGTCAAGAGGGATTGCTAGAAAACCAATATGAGTTTTTTCTAACCCCGTCATGCATTATGGTTTGCTCCAACCCCCGTCATGCGAGCATTGTGTTTGCTGATAGGGGCCCCGGGTGGGGGGCTGCCCCCCGCAACCCACCCGCTTGTTTTGACCTGCGCAAGCTTGTTTTGAAGAACATCATGCCGTCAAGAGATTTGCCTCAAAACGCGTATGAGTTTGATACAACCCCCATGACATGAGCATTGTGCTTGCAAATGTCGGAGGGGGAGGGGGGGGGGCTGCACCTCCCACTTCTTGTAATCCGCGCAAGATGGCTTTGATCTGCTTGAAAGCCAACATGTTTTTTGAACACTCTCTGCCGCGGAGAGATGCCAGTAGTTGCGTAGAGATGCCATGAGGTTGTGATGTTCCCTTGATAATAAGAGTCCTGAATAGGTATAACAGTACCCCCTCTTGTAATCCCTCTAAGGGACTCTTAGTATATGGGGGAACATCCCAGGCCAGAGGCTCCAAGAGGCTCCAAGGAAGTTTTAGAGAATCCACAGGTCGCCTGGCACGCTTGGCGGCGATTAGAGAGGCTTCAGCTGCCAGGTGGGGCTTGGGCAGCTTAAAGGCGGCCTAGGGTTTAGGGCTTAGGGTTTAGGGTTTACGGTTTAGGGTTTAGGGAAACTCGGGGTGTTCGAGTTCTTAAAAGCCTAAAATATGTCTGATGGCTTCGGCTGTTTGTCAACATGTTTCGTGTTGTCGTGACAGAGCGGCAGGTGCTCGGCCGGTGTCGCTGCTGCGCGACAAGCGGCGGTGGAGAACACCTCCCCTTGCATGGCCCGGGTTCCCGGTGGGGATCTTCAGTTCAGGCGCATGAGGGCATGAAACGTTCCGAGAAGCAGTCCGTGGTTACATGCTACTTGAGAGGTTCTGTCTTGTGTGTGCGCTTAGCCCAAGGCTGTCTGAATACTACGAGCCCTACATCCTGGAATCTTCATGTTGAGGGCTGTAGAGTCTGATGGAGTGAGCGGCATGCGTGGAAGTGTCCAGAGGCAAAAGCCATACACCCTTTGCAACTGCCTTGACCTGTTTAGGCCTTCAGGGGATCTTTAGATCCAGCATAAACACGGGGTAGGGTTTACGGTTTAGGGGTGCTTACTTACGGGGTTTCCGAAGCTTTGGAAGTAGCAGATCCGAGCAACAAGGGTCGTGAAGGATCGTCACGGCTTGTTTGTCTTTGTTGTGTCGCGACAAGCCTGAGCCACGACCTGCCAAACTCGGGGCGTTCATCCTTAAGCAGTTTTGTTGCCCGTTGGAGAGCAATGGCTTGGGAGTTCAGGGTCTGAAGATGCCAAAGAAGACAAAGGCTCCGACTCCTGTGGGCCTGCCTTCTGCTCACCAATGTGATGTGGACGTCGCCCGCATTTTCCTTGAGACATACTTGGGCTCAGAAGGGTTTAGGGTCCTTTGGGTGGGGGCTTGGGAGTTCAGGCTTGGGGGACTAGGGTTCAGGGTTTCAGGGTTAGGGCCATAGGTTGCAGAGTTTGGGCCAAGGGGGGTTTCTTCGGGGTCGTGGCGAAGGTGCTCAGGCTTTCGATGGGCCAGCGGGAGCGACTTCCGACTTCCGACAATATGGACGAGAGCGAAAGCAAGCATGGTTCCAAGCAAGCCCTGGGGATGTTTTATATTCTCCCTTATTGGGTTTAAGAGGATCATCTTCAGGGGTATTTTCAGAGGGTTTTATGGGGGCCATCCTCAGTTTGAAAGTGCAGCTTTCGTTGAGGCGCCCGCCCAAGATGCAGAAGCAACATTCCGATCCTCCTCCCATACCTCCTCGTGCCCCACCCTGCAGCCCTCAGGACCTACTGCTCATGTAGCAAAAACTTGTCCCAATCCTGAAGGCATGTGGGATGCCTCTTCTACCACTACCAGAGGAGGGTTAGCCCGCTCCGTGGCGGCAGATTGCTGGTCGAGTGCTCTTGACGTTTCTCACGAGGGCTCAGTTTAGTTTTTTGCGGACTCTTGACTTAAAGCTTGGCGTTTGTTAAACCTCGAACTGCATACAACCGAAAGCCTTGCAGCTTAGTCTGCCAGAACGCACATCCTTAGAAGCCACGTCCGGCGTGTCATGCCCAACAGTAGCTTTCCAAAAGTTCCGCCCCTTCACGGACGTGGAAAATCTGGAGCCACCCCTCCCCTCACGATCTCCCTCTCCCCCTCGCCACGTTGATTGAATTGTTTTTTACATTGTTTGAACTGTAGTCAAACTTTATTGAGAGTTAAATTTACCTGGGCCTTTAGCTATTAAATAGATGTATTTGAATTCTTCACATGGGCTCTTGCGTCAGTTTGACTGCCAAACACATGAAGCAGTTTTTTTGAATTGATTTTCAGCTTTATGGCTCAAGTCGGCCGATTGTCGATTGTTAATCGAACTTTTTTTAGCATTCAATCAAACTTGCGTCAAATCTCAAGTAGCTGAACTGAACTTGTTGATTCTGCTTTCATGCTCATTGAACTTTAGTGAAAGTTAAATGCACTGCAACTTGTATTTCTGGAGTTGAATTGTAACTAGAGTGAACTGAACCTTGTAAACTTACTCTTAGTTGAATTTCCTTGAATGATTAGCATTTTGACATGCATGAACTTTTTGCTGGAACCCAATTGAAAAGGGTCTTTGTTTCAGTGCGTTTGCTTGCATACCACATGCTCTTTAATGTTTGCTTGACTTTGTTTAAAGATCTGGGTGTTCATTCCACATGCGTATTGGATGGTAGAGCTGTTTTAGTTTTTTGCGGTTATTTACTTCATCTACTTAGCTACGATAAGGCTTACTTGAACCTTAGTTGACTTTCCTGGTTAATTCTGTCGTTGAATTCAAAGAGAGTGTGGTGGTGGGGGATGGAGAAGGTTTCAGGTGGTGGTGTGGGGAAAGCGATGTTGGGGGGGTGAGAGAAGGCTGAGGACGTCCCTCCTCTCCTTTTTCAAAGGCGTGACAATATAGAACTCACTCTGTTCTTTCGGTCGTGACCTGTGAGCCGCGCCACCCAGCCTTCGGATTTCTTGTAGCGCCGCAAGTAGTTTGTGACCCTGAACAGGAAGCCCCGGTCTAAAAGTCAGATGGCAACCGATCTTTCATCCGGCAGCTACAGAGATTCAGTGTCAACCAATCAACTCTTTGTAACCCAAATGGCCAAAGCCACGTTGAGCCATTGCTTACTTCACTGAGCACCCCCAGAAACCATGCAAGAGTCCAAGAGCTCCAGAATGCACTGCGCGCAACGCGCAAGCGCAAGGCGCAGCCTGAGATGCTTCAGGGGCTGGCTCTTGACTGTGGGCTTCAGTGTGCCTTGGCCCGATGGCCTTTTGTTCGGAGTTTGCGCAGCCGAGGCGTAGAATCCTTGAATCAAGGTATGAAGACTCGGACCCCTAAGGTCGTAGCCCTAAAGATTTCCCTTGACATACGCCTAACATGGCTCTTATACTACCTTAGGGATCTTTAACAAGGGTCCCCAAGCCCAAGGGTACCACCTTAGAGGTCCAAGGTAGAGTCCCATGATTGAAAAGGCTGCATCGTCACATGTCGAGGTTTGATTCCACCAATGCATACACAAGTACTATCTCCGAGAAGAGCCTTGCCCCCATACAACCCGAATCAAACCGGGAGCCCCTAAACCCTAAACCCTGAACCCTGAACCCTAAACCCTCAACCCTAAACCCTAATTACACCCTAAACCCTAAAGCCTAAACCTCGGCCCAGATGGGCTCCATCAGCCTTGCCTTGGAATACGTCTACTCAGAGCCGCGCCTAAATCCCATGGACAAGTTTTTATTTTTTTTTTTGCGGGGGCGGGGGGGGAGGGGGGGGGGAATATAGGGGTCGGCGTATGTGCAACAAGTATTCCCTTCTGGTCCCTATATACTTATACCATACCCCTATATTAATGAGTTCTTTTGTTCGAGGGATTGCATCATGGTCATGGCTTTCTCGGGTTCGGCGTAGGTTCCTTGATGTTTCGGTCTGCTGTGCCAAAGTGCATCTACACCGCCTCTGATTCCGAGACTTTGTCCTGGCTGTGTAGCATCCTTCCGCCCATCGACCCCCCCCTAAAATTCCCTTGAGCGAGGAGTGGATCTTCCTTTGTCGAGGCGTCCGCATCTCCCACTTCCTCTACACTCAGTGCCCGGCTTACCGAGGGCTTCTTCGGGTTTCAATAAGGAACCCCCTAGTTTCGGAGATTGCTGTAAAGGAAAAAGGTGGAGCCGAGAACAAAATGATGCGCTCGTAAGACACCCCCAGCCTTCGGTCTTTTTGGTCCCTTGCAAGTGCCTGCGCCCCACAGCCCTAGTCCCCGAAGCAGTATACCAAGTCCCCAAATATTTGTGTGTGTATATATATGTACGGGAAAGGAGGGTTTCGGTTGAAAATACAGAGGAAAAGAGGTTTGTCTTGTTAACATATAGAGGAAGTAGAGGTTTGGAAAGATAGACATACAGAAGGAAAGAAGGAAAGAAGGAAAGAAGGAAAGAAGGAAAGAAGGAAAGAAGGAAAGAAGGAAAGAAGGAAAGAAGGAAAGAAGGAAAGAAGGAAAGAAGGAAAGAAGGAAAGAAGGAAAGAAGGAAAGAAGGAAAGAAGGAAAGAAGGAAAGAAGGAAAGAAGGAAAGAAGGAAAGAAGGAAAGAAGGAAAGAAGGTAAGAAGGTAAGAAGGTAAGAAGGTAAGAAGGTAAGAAGGTAAGAAGGTAAGAAGGTAAGAAGGTAAGAAGGTAAGAAGGTAAGAAGGTAAGAAGGTAAGAAGGTAAGAAGGTAAGAAGGTAAGAAGGCAAGAAGGAAGCAAGGAAGCAAGGAAGCAAAGGAAAGGAAAGAAAAGGAAAGGAAAGGAAAGGAAAGGAAAGGAAGCAACAAAGAAAGAAAGAAGGTAAGAAAGAAAGACGAGGAGGGCTGCCCCTCCCTCCCCCCACAGCGGTTCTTTATCTCTCTCACAAATATCATGCCTTTGTGTCCCAGCAAGAAAACCTCTATCTACTGCCTCTCTAGCAAAAAAGCAAGGAACCGCACACCTCTCTTGCCTCGTAAAACAGAAGCCGCGAAGTACCGCCCGAAAACCAAAGACCAGAACAAATTCCAGCACTCCTGGAACTCGCTTTGCCATTTCTCGGAGAGTCCCGAAAATATCCCCTTTGGTTGGTGCTTCTGTTTTCTTGTTGCTTCTTCTGGTTTTGGATACCTGCCTCCATTCGAGAGCTTTAGGAAATGGCCGCGAGCAAAACGGGAACAAAGTTGAACAACACACAGGACGCGCACGCCCACGGCCCCCTTGTTTTTGTTTGCCCCTTTCTTGTAGGACAACCTCTATTTAATTCATTTTCTCTATTTTATCATAGGGGAAATCTCTATTTCCTCACTATTTTTCTCCAAGAGGCTCTAGTTCCTCTGCAATCGGAAACCCTAGACAACAAACAGGCACAAAAACGTAGAACAAGTCCAAAGAAATGTTTCGCCCATAAACAGAGGCCATCATTTCTTGTTTTTTTCTCCTCAAACAGTTCGGACGCGTTAAGAATCAGAACTTGGGATGTTCCCCCTGATAGTAAACAGTTCTATAATCCCTATGAAGGAGCTGCTAGTATGAGGGGGGAGCATCCCAAACGAGAGCCCTCGACCAGCTTTGCCCGAGCTGGAGGATCGCCTACGTGGTGGACGACGAGCGGAAGACGAGCTGAGTTGGGCTGCAGACGAACTGGAGGTTTCCGAAAACAGGGGGTACCCCCTTTTTGGGGGTTCCTATAATAAGGATTTTTGTATTTGGGAGGTATATTAGAGTTCCCCCTATTTTGGGAAACGGCCAACTGCAGACGGAACTCCATTTGAAGGAGGGTGAGCTAGCTTGTGGCTTATCGCATCAAGATGTGGTATCAAAAAGACACCACAGTGGTCGTCAGCAAATGCTGGCAACTGCTTGCGCAGAGGCCCAATTCTGCAACTGAGGATCCCACACAAAAATGGGAAGAGGAAGGCCAAAATGAACATGAAAAAGGGTTTAGGTGGGTTCACTTGCGAGGCCTGAAGCCCCAAACGCGATAGCAAGCCTCAATGCCGAACGAGCCCTACAACCGGGAACCCAACTCAGCCGTTCCTGCTAAAGGCACATTGAGGGCTCAGGACAGCAACATTCAGGATGAGCTGGGTTGTTTGGCGTTCAAGCATGTGTCCGAGAATGAGTGCATAAGCGCAAGTGGGCTTCAATGGTGCACAGCGGCTCCCCCAACAGGAGAGGAACCGTAACTTCTCAGCAGACAGCCTCGCCCTTTGAATTTCGAGGGCCGCCGCGGAAGAAGTGCGACCATGTCCAGCGATTTGATCGGAGAAATGGACCGCAGTGTTTGAGTTTGACACGAAAGCATGGGCCCATTTCGAAGCTCAAGTTGGATTGACGCAATGGCGTTGGGCGTTGGGGTTTGCGGGCTGATTGACTTGGGACAAGCTGACACACTGCAAAGATGTCGAAGTCCTAATTTGGGGATTTTTGCATCGACTCAAAAAAGCATGGTTGCTAGCATCGAGTCGATGCCTCCCCCGCCCCAGCGTCCCCCCGCCGCTTCCACCCTGGCCCCTTTGCAACTCGCAGGGCAACACCCGCCTCCCCTCCTTCCCCCCCCAAGCATTTCATGTACCGGCAAACATGTTGTTAAAAAGGCAAAGAGGGTAGAATGTCCTTTCTTGATGCATGTCCACTCATAGGCCGGATTCCAATACCACCGTATGGTGCAAGCAGCAACGCAGTGTGCAGGATCTCCCTGACGCCATGATGCCCGAGGAGGTACAAGCTTTGCTGTCGTCGGTTGATACACCCGCAACCGAAAGTCTTACGACGCCAGCAGGCCTAACTTTGCTAAGCCCCTCAAAGCCCACGTTGCCCAAGAGGCAAGTGGTTATCAGGTGCAGGAGATTCAGCACTTTTCCGACACTAGTTTGGTGGTTACTAGATCCAATACATGAACGGAAACTGATCCCATGTCCTCGCGGCTAGTCTACGCCCTCTTCTCGGGCGATTTGTTTGCTTTAGGCGTCAGGTGTTGGGTAAGGATTTGTTGCGGGGGTGGGGACTCATGCATGGACCATCGGGCAGCATCGGACATGAAGGAGGTGTATGAGAAGGAGGCCATCATACCAGACATCCGCACGTTCCAGGGCAGGGCGGAGGTGTTGGCCGGAGTTTTTCGGCCCTATAGGCCCTAAACCGCAGGTCGCCACGAAGTTGGGCTTGATCGACGTCCGGGATAGGTGCGCTCTCATTCACTAAGGGCCAACGGGGCAGTTAACTTACAAGATCTGAGGATTTTGAGGTGCATAGGTCAGGAGGGTTGAGGCCGGGTACGTGCCCGTCGCCAAATGTTCAAGAGGCTTTGCCAAGTCGGGCTTGGCTCCAGGCATCGGGGTCTCGGGGTCCTTTCGGGTCCTAGTTTTCATACTCATACTGCTGCTCTGGTCGGGGAGGTGAGCGGGTCTACATACATCAAGGGAACCAGGCGGCGCCTAGGCTAGGCCTCAACAAGCTGGGACTTCAATACAACCCAAGGAGCCTGAATCTCCTTTAGTCGTGCGAGTGTTCTGATCGTCTGGCTCGCATTTTGGCTCATTTAGAACAGTTCACATTGCGGCATCGGGTCATACAGGAAGAGTGTCATATGATGGTTGATGAGTAACATGCCTGCACATGTTATGGTAAGACACTAGCATGCTCCTTACCAACATGCTCTCTCAAGAGACAGTTCATACATGAATCTTATTCATGACACAAAAATTTCTCAGGCAACACGTTAGCTCCTGCTTTCTTTGTCGCTTTTCCCCCAAAGGAACTCAGAAGCGTGACAAAACCCCATCAGTCCGAAGCCCGAAAGCGCCAGGCCTTGGCTGGTACAGCCAGCACAAGCGACCTCAGGCGAGGACGCGTAGCGACAAGGGTTGCTCTGGCTGGGGGGAGGCTGCCAGTCCAGAAATTCGGACTTGCGGGTCCGGGGGGGCCTTTGGGGTTTTGAGCGTTGGGCCTCAGGGGTTTCACCTTGGAAGCTTCGTAGGGTCTTTCTTTGGAGTGGCCATTTGCGGTCGCCCCTGTTCTTGTCGGGATTTGGGCCTGAACCCTGCAACCCCAAACCCGCTGGGGGTTCCCCATGCCGATCAGGCGATGGCCTCTACGAAGGCACCTTTGCTTCCGGTACTATAGGGGTCGGAATAATTACAAATAGGATTCCCTTCTGGTCCCTATCTAACTATACTATAATACCCCCCCCCCCCCCAAATCCCTATTCTAATTGCTAAGGCCCCTATATTACATGTTGTGGAAGGGCTTTCGAGTTGATTTGGATCTTAGGGTTGCCATGCAGGGAGTACTTCACAGGTTTAGCACTCAGAAGCCGGGGTTTGAGTCGGGTTTGAGGTGGGCCAGGGCCGCCTTAAGGGCTGTTACTTGTTACGAGCTCGGGCATGCAGGCAGGCGGGGGGTGTTACAACTGAAGCAGTCTAGCTTCGAACCCAAAGTGTTTTCAGCCTCCGCAAATGCACCTCAAAGGCCGGGCGCGTTTGACGGACAGTCTGAATTCGTGAAGCACCCGTTCCGCTAGAACCTCACCGTTCACCACCCGGGAAACACCATAAGCGTAAGTTTAGTCCGAGGAAGAGGCCAGAGAGCCAAGACAGCCTGTAGTTATGAGTTACTTAAGTACCCTAAACCCGAAACCTTATAAACCCTAAACCCTCAACCCTAGTTCCAGGTCTAGATTGGCTGGCGCGAGAGCTTCGGCGGAAGCGGTGATGGAGGCCCCTAAGATGCAGTCACAAGCCTAAACCCTAAAGCCATCATGTGCCAGGTGGTCTCGCCTTGCTCACCAGCTGCTTCGACCTCGCCTACACTTGTACAGAGCGTTGTCGGAGCACGGCACGAGCATCCCTTGAGGATTATGTGGAGATGCTTTGCAGATTTCAGCTCGACAGCTGGTACGAAGGTATGTGCCGAAGGGACAAGCGACCAAGCATCCCTCGGCTAGCAGCCTGAAGCCCCGAGTGTACAGAAGGGACACTGGCTGGCCTTTCATTGGCACGTCTTGCGGACAACGATCCTCGACTCTGGATACTAGCAGCACCTGTCGAAATTGACGTGCCAATGAATGGCATACGCAAAGGATGAAGCCACACTCGACATATCGAAATTGCTTGTTGGTTCTCCCCTGTCCCTGCTGGCACGGCCTGTGAGAACGTTTCCGTTTTTGATCCCAGCCGGGTCATTGAGCAGAATGGTGGCTAAGACTGTCTTTGCACTGGTTCTGTTTTGGAATTTTGTTGACGTCTCAACTCAAGGGCCTGGTTGAGAAGGCGGCTCCATAAGTTCAAGCTGCTCCCATGTTCCCTGTGCATGCAGTCGCGGGGATTAGAGACAGGAAGAATGAGCAGAGCCACAATAAGCTAATGGCCAGTCAAATTGCCGTGGGGTTCGGAAAGCAGGGGTCAGGGTTCGGGTCAGACTTTTGTACTCTAAAGACTTTGCCCTTGCATTCCCGAATCCGAACTCCACGGGCAGACTCGCTAGTCTTTGCACGGGATCCTGAAGCCCGAGAAGTGCGCCATACAGCAGGATCCCGCTGGCAGATGCACACGCAACTCGCAGAACCAAAGTGCTCGTAGCGTCCAGGTCCAGTAAAAGTTCAGAAGGACGAAGCAGCAGCAGGAACAACAAACGAGTGGTAGTAGCAGGTGCAGGAGCGGTAGGAGCAGGGGCGCAGGGGTGTAGCCGTAGAAATAGATAGCAGGGTGGTAGTGGTGCTGGTGGCGGTGGCAGTAGCAGCAGCAGTAAAGTAGTAGTTATCGTTGTAGTCGTAGTCATTGTCGCCATCGCACTAACAAGCATCGCGGTAGGAGGAAGAGCATCAGAAGCCGCAGCAGCCGCAGCAATAGCATCATGACATCATTGGTGCTGGCAACAACATTGGACATAGTTCATCTAGTCGTAATCTACCGGAAGAGTTCCAAGAGCAATACTCGCGCCAACACGGCAGGTACGGTACTGGTCGGTTGCGGAGTTCTTGTCATGGTCGTCGTCGCTCACGTCATGTTGGTGATACTGATACTTGGGGGGCGGGAGGACGAAGCAAGGGCGCGATCGAACAGTCTTTTACAAACTAGGCTGGTGCCTTAGAGATCTCGGGCGTGCGGTGTTAGAATTCGGGGCCGCCAGCATCAAACTCAGAAACATTAAACCCCTGTCTCGCAGCAACAAGCCTCTAAGAACATTGAAGATACCCCTAAACCCTAAACCTAAACCCTGTTTCTGTGTTTTAGAGTGCCAACCTAGTTACTCAGGACCATTGTGGCGCGGCGTATGTCCGTGTACTGGGACCTGGGCAAGGTTCGATCCGCCGTCGAACCCTGCGCCCGAACCCTTCAATTAAAACTGCATCTGAAGCCCATCTTGCAGGGGTTTACAGTAGGGGTTAGGGTTTGGGGTTTAGGGTTTAGGGTTTAGGGTTGAGGGTTTAGGGTTTAGGGTTTAAGGGTCCATGCCTTCATTGACGAGCCTGGGAGATTTCGAGCCTTGAAAGTCTTCGGACCGTACTTAGGCCCCCCCCCCGCCGATTCCCTCACACCTCTCGCAGCCTCGACAACCTTCAGCACTGAAACCCCTAAACCCTAAACCCTAAACCCTAAACCCTAAACCCTAAACCCTAAACCCAAAACCCTAAACATCTTTTAGAACACGAGCCGCCGAACTCTTGCAAGACCTAGATTCGGCGTGCCGCCCAGGACGCCAGCCTAAGGTTTTCGAGCTTACAGGTTCTAGACCCTTCTTTGGGTAGAATTGGGTGGTTGAGGGCTTAGGGCTGTGGCGAAAGCGCTTAAGCAGGTTTTTCCGAGTCCACACTTGCCATGTTTAACCAACTCTGGGCATCGAAGAGTCGTCAACAGCAAAGATCTCCCTCCCGTATCAGGTGCTTCTAAATGAGGCTGATGGTCTCTGACCTTCCGCGCAGTCCCAGAGAGCCTGATATTCTACTGCTGTGGGAGCTCTATACTAGGTAGGCCGCTGCGACATTTTATATTTTCCCTTATTGCCTTATTGAGTTTCTAGAGGATCATATTCAATATTCTGCAGAGGGTTTTACAAGGGCCATCCCTAAACCCTAAACCCTAAACCCTAAACCCTAAACCCTAAACCCTAAACCCTAAACCCTAAACCCTAAACCCTAGTTCTACCATGCTTCGTGCAGGGCCACCAGCACTTTGCTGCCAAACCCGTTGCTGGCCAGGAGGCCGGCAGTACCCTAAACCCCCCTAAACAACCCCCCTAAACCCCCCTAAACCCCCCTAAACCCCCCTAAACCCCCTAAACCCCCCTTTTAAACCCCCCCCTCATAAACCCCTAAACCCCCCTAAACACCCCTAATCACCCCCTAAAACCCCATAGCCCCCCTATAGCCCCCTAAACCCCCCCTAAACCCCCACTCTATAACCCCCCTAAAACCCACCCAAGAATCCCCCACTCCTCACCCCCCCGAAACCACCTCTCAAACCCCCTATACTCCTCCTTCCATTTTCTTAAACCCCCCTCACGTGAACATTATCCCCCCCTAAGAAACCCGAGCCTAACCCCCTTAAAGCCCCCCCCTAAACCCACCTAAACCCCCTAAACCCCCCTAAAACCCCCTAAAACCCCCTAAAACCCCCTAAAACCCCCTAAAACCCCCTAAAACCACCTGAAACCCCCCTGAAACCCCCCTGAAACCCCCTGAAACCCTCCTGAAACCCCCCTGAAACCCTCCTGAAACCTTCCTGAAACCCCCCTGAAACCCCCCTGAAACCCCCCTGAAACCTCCCTGAAACCCCCCCAAAACCCCCCTAAAACCCCCCTAAAACCCCCTAAACCCCCCTAAAACCCCCCTAAACCCCCCTAACCCCCCCTTAAAAACACCCCTGAACCCCCCTGAACACCCTCTTAAACCCCCCCTAAAACCCCCTAAACCCCCCTAAACCCCCCAAACCCCCACGAAACCCCCCAAACCCCCGCAAACCCCACTTAAACCCCCCCGAAACCACCTCTTCTCCTAAACCCCCTAAACCCCCCTAAACCCCCCCTAAAACCACCCTAAACCCCATAAACCCCCCTAAAACCCCCAAAAAACCACACTAAACCCCCCTCAACCCCCCCAAACCCCCCTAAACCACCCTAAACCACCCTAAACCACCCTAAACCTAAACCCCCCTAAACCCTAAACCGTACAGCCCAGCCCTCAGCCCTCAGCCCTAAGCCCCAAGCCCCAAGCCCTAAACCCTAACCCGAAACCCCCTCCCCCCCCAAACCCCAAGTCGGGGGGGGGGGGGGATTTTGCGCCTGCCTGGTGCTTTGGAGCAATTCAAGCAATGTATCTTCCCCAGCAGTCTCACTTTTGGGTCTCGCTTTTGGGCGCTGCCGAAAAAGCAAGGAAAAGCAAGGCACCGAAACATGGGAACACGGTTGTGAGGCTATGTCGAGTTTCAACAGCCGAGAAGCGGGCGACCCCTCAGTTTCCTAAACCCCGAAACTCGAAACGAAATCACAGGCAAGTCCTGAAACCGGAAATCTCATCACACCCTCAAGTTATGTCCCCCAAGCCCCCACTAACCTCGTAGGGCTCTTTTGGGTTCCTCTGGGAGGTTTTTAAATGCTTCCGGCGGCTCAACCTCCGGGAGACCTTCTCGGCCTGTGCTACTGGGACTTTTTGGGACTTTGGGGTCTTCAGGGTTTGTGAGGTAGCAGGGATTTACGGTTCAGAGCCGTTGGTGCAGAGGCATGTGCCGGCGGTGAATGGCTCGGAAAGCAGTTGCTGCGTAACAGGCTCCTTTGCACAAGCAAGGCGCGCGCAAGAAGCCCTCAGGAGCAATCATGAGGCAACGTGTGAGGTTAAAAGTTGCCGATGTGATCGTTGGTGCTGTGAAGCAAGCGGGTACAACAGATCAGGCTTCCCTCCCAAGTTTAGGTCCCGAAGGCCTCGTGCCAACATGCTTGATGAGGGCTACTTCCATCACAAAGCGGTTGAGGGTGAGCTCAGGTAGTGGAGAAGCTGCTGGAGCTTTTTCCAGCCAACCATCCGCCGCATCCTTGGCTGCAAATCGCCATTCATGGCAGATGCCTGGCTCCTGGATCCCTGCTAGTAGAGGGGGTTTATGAAAATAAGGAACCCCTAATAGTCCCCCAAATAGCCCTTACAATAAGGACCCCCATAAGGTACCCCTAATCTCGGAAACCCCCATAGAAGGGCGCGGCAAAACTCAAGAAAATCCCAGCAAGCTGGATTTTCAAACGTCGGATGACCCGACCGCGTTTTTGACGACGAGAAACCACCATTCTCAGCGTTCTCGTCCTCATCCTCATCTTCATCATCATTTTAATCGTTCTCGTCACCGTCGTCATCGTCATCATCGTGCTCGTTGCCATCGCCATCGTCATCGTCCTCATCACCAAATGAGCAGGAGTATACATGCGCGTCCGTACGTACGATGTATGTGTGCATGTCAAACGAAGCGCATGGGCCAACATCGGATATCCCGGCTCGATCCAGGCCGATACGTGGAGTCGAAAATGCATGTTTCTTGAGTTTCCACGCCAAGGACACACAGACAGCCCATCTATACTGAACGCACGTGTGCAAAGCATGCCGGTCCTCCCACTGGCCTCGACTCATACTAACTAACATTCACAGAATCATCCACTTGTCAGCAAAGCAGTCCGAAAACCCTTCACAATCCCAACGTGCTGACAGCATGTCTCACTACCTGAGACCCTACAAATGCGGAAGACACTGCCTAGGCGTCGGCGGTACATGGACGGCCCGACTTTCCGGGAACGGTTGGACTTCCACCAGGCACCCTTGTAGTGTGAACAAGTGGGATGAGACTCTTTTGTTTCCGTTTCTGAGTCCTCGAATGTACGTGAACAGCCGCTTTGCACCAGTGGGCCATTTGGTTGACGACCAGCGCACGCTCTCACCGATGATGTTGCATCCTAGGGCACGAACTTCATGCCGCCAACATTTGAGCAGTGTTAGCATTCAGGCCTTTGCTGGATGTTTTCTTTTTCGCTGCCGTCTTATGTCTTTAAAGGCTGCTGTTGTGTTGCATAGTGTTTATCTGCTGCATTCACAGCCTCAGCTTCGGCTTGGGGGTTTCAGAAGGCCTTCAGGCTCTTGCTGAAAGGGCTTTTGAGGTCAGGCTTGCGATTTGTGCATGTGCACCTGTGGCGGTCAGGCGCCGGACGAATTTGTTTTAACCAAATTTGCTGGAGCGCAGTAAGCCTGAAATTGCCTTGAAGCCTAAACCCCAAACCCGAAACAATAAACCCTAAACCCTAAACCCTAAGCACTAAGCCCTAAGCCCCTAAGCCCTAAGCCCCTAGCCCTGGCCATGCAGTACATCATCTTCCCGGCCGGCTTGAGTGCACATGTCACCGTCAACAAGACCAACGAAGCCACCAAGATCCAGAAGGCAAGTGTTGCGCTTGCGTCTTCCAGCTTTAGATGGGGGCGCAAGATTTGGGACCCCTAAATGGCCCCTAAATTAGACACCCGAATAGTAGGAGCCCCTTAGAATAAGGACCCCAATTACCCTAAGTGTTGCGTTTGCGTCTTTCTTCAGCTTTCTTGTAGTAGGCCTTCGGGACATTTTATGCTTTCCCTTAGGTTTGAGAGGATCATATGCAGGAACATATTCAGGGGCCGTCCTAGCTTTATTTGGGGCGAAAGAATTTGTTAAGACTAGCAGAACTGGTGGTTTCTTCCGGTCCTACGGGCTGGACACTTGTCCATTGGTTTTGAGGAGTCTATGCCCTGGCCGCAGCGGACGTAGTAGTTTCTGAGAAGCAGAGTAGAGCACGTCCCCAACACTACAACTTTTCTATACCAACCCAAACGTTCACCCCGAGACCAGGCCCCCCTTCGGGATGCAGATGTGGTAGTCTACGCGCTGGACGTTGCAGTTGACTCGGAGCAGGCGCCAGGGCCGTCAGTCGCTGGGATGTTCGTCATGTTCGTTCGAAGAACCGGTGAGCTGTACGTCTTTTGTTCAGGCGATTCAAGGCGCTCAGGGTGCCAAGGATTTCCGGGTGCCTTCTCGGAAGACGAGGTAGGGAGGCCCCTAAAGCCCACCCAATTCGGGAGACACACCTTGAATCCTCTCTCTGAAGAGTGTAGGACCAGTTTAGGACAGGATGTTCAGGTTCCCTTTCAAAAAGGCCTCAGGAACGGCCCCCGAATTTCTAGAAGTTTTCGTAGCGCGCATGAAGGCCCCGCACCTTAAGCCACCTTACACTCTTAAGCCCCTTAAGCCCCGATCATCTCAGCTTCCCCCTGGCGTGCAGCTTCGAAGCGCAAATGCTTTGGTCTCCTATGTCAAGAACTTCATGCTCAAGGACGGCAGTGGCACCCTTCAGGTCTCAGCGGGATTTAGCACTCTGGGCAAGCTATAGGCGAAGGTGGAGCTGAGGTCTACTAAGGCCCCAGCAGCAAACCACCACCTGACATGTGCAGCGGCTGAGACGCCTTTGCAAGTTCAGCGCAGTCTTAAATCTGAACCCTCAGCTCAGCCTGAACCCTAGACCCTAAACCCGAAACCCCTACTTTTGGGTTTTGGATTTTACCTTGGCTTCACATTGGCAGGCTTGGCCACACTTCGTCTCACAAATCCCAGCCCTGAAAGAATCACCCCCTTTGTCCTCACCCACCGGAATCACCGCAAGCCGCTGAACCGTAAACCCTTAACCCTAAACCCCTAAACCCCTAAACCCTAAACCCTAAACCCTAAACTTGTGAAGGACACCATCATGCAGTCGCGGCCATCGCAGTCCATTGGAGAATGCAGGGACCGAGCCAGGCGGTCCGGGGTTTCAACGGCTTGGGATGGTTGAAAAGGGTTCTCCTACTAGTTGCTTAAGAGCCCCCCCCCCCCCCCCCCAAAAAAAAAAGTAAAATACTAATCCCTCTATTGCCGCTATATGGAAGAATCTCTTGTCTTTTTTGGGGGATTCTTAAGCAATAGTAGTTCTGGGTACAATGTCTTCCCGATTTTGGCGGACTGGAGCAGTTCAACGGTGCGGGCTCGAATAGAATGGGGGTTTGACTGTTCAACTCGAAAGCCCCCAGCCCAGACCCTAAACCTCGCGCTTTACTCTCTTTGTGGCTTGTCGGATAGTGTGCCTTGTGGTGGCTTCCGGTCTTCTGGGCCCCCCGCCGGATGCGTGGGTGGGGTTGGGATGTTGCTTCATATAGGCATTCCCAAAAATAGTGGGTACCCTTACAGTAATATACCCCAAAATAGTAGAATCCTTATTATAGGAACCCCCAAAAGGGGTACCCCTAGTTTCGGAAACCCCCAGCTAGCTCTGGGGATCTATCCCTAAACCCTAAACCCCAAACCCTAAACCCTAAAAACCTAAACCCTAAAAACCTAACCCCTAACCCCTAACCCCTAACCCCTAACCCCTAACCCCTAACCCCTAACCCCTAACCCCTAAACCCTAAACCCTAAACCCTAAACCCTAAACCCTAAAACCCTAAACCCTAAACCCTAAACCCTAAACCCTAAACCCTAAACCCTAAACCCTAAACCCTAAACCCTAACCTAAACCCTAAACCCTACACCCAGACTTGTGCCATGTAGGCTTGCTTTTTTGAGGAGACCCTCCTGCCGCCCAAAAATCCTGTACTTTCAACTCGGGGCTCGAAGTTCCTAAGCTGGAGAACCTCCTTTCACTCGCAAACCCAGAAGTTAGGGAGGTTTAGGATGGTTTAGGGCCGTTTGTGGTTTTAAGTTCTCCAGATGTCAGGGTGACGCGTTAAGGATCTATTTTAACCGTAGCCCCCGAAGCCGGAATTCAGAAGGCGGCCTGCACTGGTCCGTGCCTGGTGGCATCACGCCCTCCGAGTCCGGAGCACAGCCACCAGTTCGGAGGCATCTTGCAAGCGCTTGAGGCTTTCGACACCAGGGGGGGGGCCATCCAGTTGTTCTGTGCGATTGCGCAACGGAGCTGCCAGAGCAACTCCCGATTCACGCGCAGGCTCACCCTTTTGTGTGTGTGTGTGTGTGTGTGTGTGTGTGTGTGTGTGTGTGTGTGTGTGTGTGTGTGTGTGTGTGTGTGTGTGGGTGTGTGTGTGTGTGTGGGTGTGTGTGTGTGTGGGTGTGTGTGTGTGGGTGTGTGTGTGTGTGGGTGTGTGGGGTGTGTGGGGTGTGTGGGGTGTGTGGGGTGTGTGGGGTGTGTGTCTGTGTGTGCTGTGTGTGTGTGTGGGGTCTGTGTGTGTGGTGTGTGTGGTGTGATTTGTTGGTGTGTGTGTTGTGTGTGTGTGTGTGTGTGTGTGTGGTGTTATGGTGTGTGTGTTGTGTGGTGTGTGTCTTTGTGTGTGTGTGGTGTCGTGTGGTCTTGTGTGGTGTGGGGGTTGTGTGTGTGTGTGGGTGTGGGGGTGTGTGTGTGGGGTGTGTGTGTGGTGGTGTGGTGTGTGTCTGTCTGTGGTGTGTGTGTGTGTTGTCTGTTGTGGGTGTGTGTGTGTGTGTTGTGTGTGTTTGTGTGTGTATCGGTGTGGTGTGTGTGTGTGTTTTTTGTGTCTGTGTGTGTGTGTGTGTGTGTGTGTCTCTGTGGGTGTGTGTGTGTGTGTGTGTGTGTGTGTGTGTGTGTGTGTGTGTGTGTGTGTGTGTGTGTGTGTGTGTGTGTGTGTGTGTGTGTGTGTGTGTGTGTGTGTGTGTGTGTGTGTGTGTGTGTGTGTGTGTGTGTGTGTGTGTGTGTGTGTGTGTGTGTGTGTGTGTGTGTGTGTGTTGTGTTTGTGTGTGTGTGTGTGTGTCACTTCCTCTTGTAATTGGAAATGCATCCTGAACCCGAAATGGTAAAAGACAACAAGCCTCTCCACCACAAGTTCTAAGAAGCTCCACTGAGAGGTATTTCATCGCGGCCCATTCTGCTAGGTCTGCATGATGTTTATGTGGTACATGCGAAGGAGGAGTCCAAGAGACTGTCCGACCCACACATCCAAAAGCAGCCCTCTCAACGACAACAAAGGCTTGTCAGGTTCGGGGAACGGCTTGGGATTTGGTTTGAGGGATTTAGAGACGGGGACAGCTGTACATACACACGTCGGTTTTCGGCTGTGGGGCTTTGCCGCAGCAGTTTGGGATGATGGCTCTTCAGGCAATGTGTGCAGCGTTGATCCATCACTGCCAACCTCTGTCATCCTGCTCATTGAGGCCTTGCAAATTGTCTGCAAGATTCCCAAGAGGGAGCTGCGTGCCGAGGACCGCTTCCCTTGCATCTGCTGACTCGATTTTGTCTTTTTGGGGGCCTAGGATTGAAAATTGAGGTTTTCGTCACGAGAGTTTGGGATGTTTCGGTTTTCGGTTGTGGTCAGTGAGGTTTCTTGACATTGCCACCGATTTTGTGATTCACAGTGTCTTCTCGGCTTGTGCTCAGGACCTTCACAAGCGGAAAGCTTTGCGAGAGAAGTGCGCAACAGACTCCTGCAAACCCCAAAGTCCCAAGGTCATAACATCCGAAACCCCCAAAATTCTACAGCCGAAAACTCGAAACACCACACCTGTCTCTTGGCGCCCTTCAGCCAAAAGCTGCATCCTGCTGCAACACTTCAGAACCCCAGCCCAGAGCAGCTTGTCCCCCAGGTATGGCATGCATCCCACATTAGCCTACAGCCAGAAGCCTGAACCCTTGCCAGCCCCCGAATACTCCTCGGTATTTTCAAAAGGGGCATCTCTGGGATGTGCGTCCATGACCTTCTTGTTCAGCACCTTGCGACCCAATACCAGCAAGTGGGGCTTCATGTTGTCAACTGCCTGAGTCCACCTGCCGCCATGCACCACCACATAGGCAGCTGTGATGTTACCCCACACCCCCTTCCAAAGCTTTGCTCTGAGAGCGATTCGCGAAGTGCAGGTACATCGCGGCCGTCATCGAGGCGCAGGGCGCCCTCGCGCAGCTGAAGACGGCGGGGGGAGGGGGGGGATAAGGGGTGGGGGGTAGGGGGTGGGGGGATAGGGGGGTGGGTTTTGGGGCATTGGGGCTCTGTAACCCCTTTACGGCCCAACGAGTCAGCACAATTTGTGGCGTTCTGGCTTCACACGGGCCGCACACGTCCCTCAACGTGTTGAACCCAAACCTGCAGTCAGGGCTCCGTCGATGCACCTGGCCGTGCGATGCTGAACCACATTTACGATATGCAGGCGCTGGTGCAAAGCTGACCTGGGGGTTGGGAGGCCTGCGATGTTGAAAGGCCTTAGGCCAAGTTGAGCAACCTGTCTAGATGTGCAGCTGCCCAATGCACGGTTTGTTAGTGCGAAAATCCCATCCGATGCCTTGGCCTTTGCCCCAGAACATGCTCTTAAACATGCAAGAGGAAAAGGTAGTTTCGAGTTTCGAGGTTGAGGCTTGAGGGGTTCGGCCTTGTGACGGGGGCAGCAAGAATGGCAAGTATCAATGGCAGCAGGATCAAGCACGAATTCTCATGCCACAACTGCTTGCCAGATGACGCTCAAGATCAGGGACATCTTGGAATGGCGGTTGCCATTCTTGCATGATTGCTTCATTCGCATTTGTTTGCGCTTGTTGCATCACTTGCTTCGCCTGTCAGTCTCGTGCTCTCCCAATTTTGGCTACTCAGTCCACACGTACGCACACAAAGGCGCGCAGCATGTTGCAAGAACTGCCTAGAGGGCCTAGGATGCCCCAAAGGGGTGGGAGCGCAGCCCGTGATGACAGCAGTACCCAGTGGCCCCCCAGTGGCCTCCAAACCCTCAGAGATGCCAGGGCGGCCCGCGACAAGATTGCAGCTGCTGGAAGCCCTCTCGCGGAAGCTCCAGTGACGCCAGAGGCAAGGTGCTTGGGTTCTCGGGACTTCCGCGACTTTTTTGACCTTGGCCTGCGTGTGGGCGAACGAGTGCATCACAGGTAGAAAGCTGGTCTCCCACCCCTTTAAAGCTTGCAGCCCTAAAGCCCTGACCCTACACTGTCTGCCAGACCCTGATTGACCACGGACTCGACGCTCGAATCCAGCTGACATCTTACATCACACGCAACTTGCGCAATTCTTCCACATGCAGCAATGTAGGATCTTTACCCCACCAACGAAGGACGGCGTGAGAACAGCCTGACGTGCACGTGTGAAATTTCCTGGGCTTCAAGCCCGAAACCCTGGAACACACACCCTGAAGCCCTCAGCCCCAAGCCCTGAAGGCGCAATTACGAAGCCCCCAGATTCAGCCACAGTCTGGTCAGGAGGCTAAACCCTAAACCCTAAACCCTAAACCCTAAACCCTAAACCCTAAACCCTAAACCCTAAACCCTATACGGGGGGCAACCGAAGGGGGACGAGAAACCAAACAGTCAACCCCAACAGAAACCCTTGATTTCCCTGGAACAACCAACAACAAAACCCAAAGAACAACCCAGCACACCTTTTCAGCAGGGCGCATTGCCCAGGGTCTTGAGCCTTGAGCCAAACATGATTTCCGGGTTTATTAACCCTTTCAACTCCCAACACTAACTCTTTTCTACAATACCAGTTGCAGCTCCGCACTCCCCCTGTCCTAGGATTTCCTAGGACACGTTGGAGGTGCAGATCCTTGGCCAAAAACCACCGTTTAGGCAGCAGCCAGCTGCTTGAAATGCACATTATGGTTTTACGTCTTCCAGGACGACCCTTCAGCTCATTGGCCGAATCCCTTACCATTGAGGATTTCTTCACCTCGAACTTGAAAAAGTTTACGTTCCAGCGGCCCGTTCCTCACCAAGGAACTCAGCATTCACCACCCAGCCATCCTTGAGGCAATGCTTACAAAGCGTCTTAGCCCTGGGCTGTGAATATCGCAGAACATCACAGTCACTGCTTGCATGCATACAGTTCCCACCCACTGTTGTATACAAAGTGGCACTCGCAGGAATAACCACCGCTTTCTTGATCCACAGCCATTTATACAGCCGTCGAAAGAGGCACCATGCCAGTTCCCAGAGTATAATTGCTGCCACCAAATACGCAACAAGGTCTGAATTGTTGACAACCATTTCAATACCTTGAGCCAGAACCATCACCGTAGACGTGTTGGCGACCTTGCACACCCCTTCTTCTGAGCAAAAGAATCCAGCCGTGGACACTTCTTCGCCACCAGTTGCCATCCCTTGCAGAGATGCAGCCACCATCATGACCGCCATTGCAAGCGAGGCTTTTTTCAAGTCAGTTCCTTGAACCAACAGTCTGAGACCCCAAAGTGCCTTTTGCTTTGCGTACACCTGTCCACTCATTAACTTAGTCAACAGGTCAGCGATCATTACTCACCGCGAAGGTGCGCTATCACCATATAACCACAGAGACCTGACACCGGCTGCTCGAATTCTCAGGTGTCTTGTTCTCCAGCTTCCAGCAGGATATTGAATGATCGAGCACGTTGAAACCGAATCTGTATACAGCACTTTTTGCAGCGATTCTTCACCTGTTCCAACCAAAGCGGCAATTATAGGGGTGCACGACTGAATCATCGTTGCTCCCTCTATGGACGCATGTAATTCAGCTTCAGCTGTACTTAAAGCCACCGTTGATTGTCTTTGTGTTGCCCACATCACTGGACAGTCACCCCACACCACCACCGCTCCTGAGTGGCTCTTTTCATTTTCACCTGCTGCAAAGCTGGCATCCGCATAGGACTCCACCACCTTAACACCTCGTCCATAACGCAACACCTCATTCCTTTCTTTTTCGCATGTTGCGATTGCTCCGAACGTCAAGCCTAACGTTGGAGTTGCAGCAAGGTATCGGAAAACTTCCTCAGCCTTTTTAACCACAAATCGTGGCCTTCGGGATGTCCACAAAGACAACTGGCTCGTGCAGAACGCCAAATCAGGTCGAGTTTTGATTGCCACCCAGAGGAACTCCCCTACGGCACCTTGAGCCGCTCGCAAGGAAGGAATATCCACCTCCTCTTCTTCACCTGGAGTTTCTTTCACCATTGGCAAGTTACTCCCTTTTCCAGTTTCATCGATCTGATACCCTCGTCGGTTCAGCAAATCTCTCACAAAGTCCTCCTGGTTGAGAAAGAAGCTGCCATTTCGATACCAGATTTGGACACCCAAAAACTTCAGGAATCCATCACCGCAGCCTGGACCACAGAACTCGGGTTCAGAAGTTTTCCACTCCTTCCTAATCTGTTCCAAGGCCTCCCGGAGCACTGTCATAGTCCCAGCCATCAAAAAATCATCCACGTAAAGACCCATTGTCCCTACCAACTTGCTTGCACCTTCCGGCTTTTCTTGTGCCATAATAAGGAACAGACTTGCTTTTTGACCTCTGAAAGCTCATTGCTTGTCCATCCTTTGACACCCAAGACATACCTTGAAGACGTTGGTCTCGCCACTCCACCCATGCTGCAGGACTTTCGGCCAAACCGTACAAGGCCTTTCTCACAATCCACCGCTCCTCCTTTGTGCAAAGACCCAATTTCACCGCCGCCTTTGGGGGCTGCACCACCACCAAACGCCCTTCTCTTTGCGCCCTATTCATCGGCGCCGTCAGAAAAGCTTTGGAAATGTCTAAGCCAGCGATGATCCATACCATATATGCTGCGTGCCTCACTTGACACCTGAATGTAGTTGAATCTAAGCCTGGAGCGTACAGCGAGTGACGACTGAGTGACCTCGGCCCTTCATATTCTGTAGCTGCCGTTGACGAAATGAAGTTTCCACATGCACAGATACGGGCACGTCGCCTCCCTGTCCCTTGCTTCCGGGTAAACACCACCAGACTGGGAACGTACTCAATCACCGGTGCATTAGGCTCTTCCGCCCATTTGTCCAGCTTTTCTTGAGTTGTTGGTTCCACCACCTCCAACTCTTTCACCAAAGACGTCACCTCGTCCGACAATGATTCCCTCCACTTTTCCAGCTCTTGCATGGCTTCTTGTGTAGGGATTGTTTTTGTTTTCAGGAACTCAACCTCCTCTGCTGCCTCAAGCGCGGTATTTTCTTGTACCATTTGCTGAACTTGAGCTGCTTTGACCAAAAACTTCGATAGCTGTTCCTCAGCCCTTTTTGCTTTAACCAGCCATTCTCTAGTCTCTGATCCTTTTTCTTCACTCGACTCATTGGCCGATCCATGGAACTCGTCCAAGATGCAACATTCCTGTTCAGCAATTAGGCGTCGAATACTCAAATGCTCTTCTAGAGCCCATTGATGCGCTTCAAACACAGCGTAGTCGACTTCTTCTGCAAGGTCGTCCAGCGAGGTCTCTTTCAACGTCATTTTTAACCACTTCCTTTTTTCACCTTCTTCAGCCTGTGGTTCCGGAAGAGGAAACTTGCATTGGAGAAGATAGCACCTATCCTTGTAGCTCAAACGCTCCATAAAAACAGGTGTGTACCCTGTCAAGGATACCCTGTTCCCTTTCCAAGGCATAGGACCATGCAGCTTTCTCGGAAAGAACGACATGAAGTTCCAGTGGATATCCACCAATTTTCCAGGTAAGACTTTCTTCCCATAGGATTGCTCCACCACTTCAGCTCCTTCCTCTAAGACCTTTTCATCCTCAACCCACAGCTGACCATCTTTATAGTCACCAAAGCCACACACATAATTGCAGCAATGTTTTTCATTGTGACTATCCCTATGCAATGACACCGGAGCATTGCACGCGATCTGAAGAGCAGAAAATTTGGCTTCAGGATTGTGGTGCCTCACGAATGATGCCAAATAACGACATAGCCATGGTCTTCGATGAGTCTCTTTTGTGATACCACACACTCCGCCATGAGTATAGTGGCCCAACACCAGAGCTCGCGTACTTGTACACCAATTGTTGATACCACCTCTTCGATTCACCCTCTTTGGGTATACAATCCCTTCCAAAAGCTCCTCACAGTCCACGTAATCATACATAGACCTTTCATACATTGACTTGGCTTTTTGCTCTTCCTTTTCCAATTGTGTTCCATCCTCAGCAGTCTCACTTTTGCAGACCAAATAAGCATTTTCATGAGGAGAACAGCAAGTCGGCCAATACTCATCACCAGGAACATTGTCCTCAACATCTGCATTTTCTTCCAGCTCCCCCCGACCCTGCATGTCATCCTCGAAAATTTCTAAGGGCGGACTCTCCCCCCGCTTGCGAAGCAAGCGCAAGGAGCCCACATGACCACGCAGTGAAGAGGCCGGGCTTTTCTCCATCAACCGATGGCGAACTGGAGGATCGCGAGGCGGAGGTAAAGGAGGTCCTTCCTCATCAGCAAACCGAAGCGCCGGTTTTTTCCCCTTGAGACGATGCTCTGGAGGAGAAGGCTCCTGTTCTTCTACCCCTTCCAGCTCCAATTCAGGCGGTTCCTTTATATTGGAAAAAATCGTAGTGCAGGGAAATAACACCAGTTCATCCGGATCTTTTGCAGTCCCTTGAGCTTCCACCCAATAACCACCAGGTAGGTCATCGCATGGACCCAAAAGAAGTGCAGGTTGCGTACGATCGACCCATTGCCGACCTTTCTTTGTTCCATCCGGACTCAGCAACTCCCACGGACGACGTTTGACTTGAATCTGAGCACCAAAGGGAAGCAATGCTTTAGGATTCAACCCCAACTCCCTTTCAGCTTTCTGCCACCGTAACATTGACCAATGGCGAGCAGCCAGTGCCCAGTACGCCGGCCCGAGTCGCGCCTCCTTTAAGAGCGACCTGACACCACGTTTGAATAAACCCACACATGCTTCAGCGCGCCCATTTGTTTGCGGGACACCAGGATCACCAGTGGTCCTATATATCAGACGAGTTTCGCAAAAGGACCGGAAGCGTGCATTGACAAACTCCCCCGCTCGATCTGAGTGGATTCTCAACACCGGATACCCATGTCTCTGCAAGCGCACCATCATCCTTTGAACTGCCGACAAAACAGTTGTTTGCTGTTTATCCACAATCGGCTCCACCATAACGAAGTTGATCATACGGACAGGTTGGGTCAAGTGGTCCTTCAGTTCCTTCCAGGATTTTTCAGAAGCTTGGATTTTCAACACCTCTGCCTCCAGAACTGGCGCAGGTTCCACCGGCGCAGAGTCTTCCTCCTCGAAGTTAGCGACTGCATCGCCTAACCATTCTCCGACACCAGCACCTTCATCTGCCACCTGATCTTCCACCTCATCCGCATCTTCCTCCTTTTCTGGAGGGCGACCCACATTGGGATCCAACATTGGAAATTGATACACACCAATAACAGCGTGTCGTGGCTTCTGCTGGTGAGCATCCTTTGAACACTTGTATGGACCCGCTAAGTCCAATGATAAAGTGTAAGCATCCCCATGCTTTCGCCTCAAATGGCGACGCTCTTTTCCAGCAGCAGACACACAGATTTGACAATCACGTCTGAAGGGAATATGCCCCCTTAGGCAATGGTCACGGAAACGCTCCTCAGCTGTCAACCTCCGTAACGTCCCTTCTCGTTCTTCCTTTTTTAACACCATAGCTTCCCGTTCAGCATCGCTCTCATGCAACCATTGTGCCAACCTGTGACGTATTCTTTTAACCAATCCAAACGCCCATCGCGCCCATATAGAGGATTGTCCCATACGCTCTTCCAGGGTAGAAGCGAATGTTGCTGACCACGGAACAACCACGCGAACTTGTTCTAACGATTCCCATAGTTCCATATCAGACACCAGGAAAGTCGTAGGTTTCACCAGAGCATGTCCCAACGCTCCTTGATCAAAGTGTGCAGCGTACATTCCATAACGCTCACAAAAGCTTTTCACCTCTGGCCAACTCCAGAAGGTAGGACTTGAGAGCCCTTCCTGAGAACCATCCACCAGATCCTCAGCACTCAAGACCGTTTTGCCGTTCTGAGAGAAATCTTTCCCTATGAGTTCAGGGTCCCCAGGGCTTTCCATGCCAAAAAAGACAGAACTCCCATTGATGACTTCAGCAGTTCCACACCTTGAATGCACCGCCACGTCATATAGGAAAAGCATCTTCAGAAGTAAAACACCATCCTTTTGAGCTAATTCTTGATGTGGCCAAGGAAGACTCTTTAATCCCAACCGTTCAGGCCCACAGCGTCGGCGTAATACAGGTGGACCACCGTCTTCACCTCTCAACCTTGACACTGTCCTGCATGGAGGTCCTCCCACCACAGCAACCACCTTTCCTTCAGCCGCCAGATGCAGAAGATACTTCCAGACGCTCGAATTATGTAGGTCACCACCTTTTGTCAAATCCAGCTCCAGTACCTCCACATCCCGACTGGGAAAATGCCATTTTTGTTTTCCCGAAAATAGGTGTACCACCACCCTTTTTGCTCGTGCCAGCCGTCTCCTTTTATGACGGTTGAAAGGCAACGCCGCAATATCACCACGTGGCCACAGCTCCATCAGCATATTTTCTGGTATATCCCCATAATACCACCGAAGAAATCGCCAGCATGCCTGGACGAACTCCTCCTCATTCGCTGACGCTGTCCGCGCTGCGCTTTGCAACGACGTTTTTACAGCCACCTCGTTGTCCGTATTCGGACACCCTTGAACCATACGTGCCACCTTCAAAGCTTGCTTTGGGGAGCACCAATCCATTTCATCAATGATCTGAAGCGCCACCTCCTTTTCTAAACAAGGGCGCCCATTCAGATCACGAACGCGAAGTTCCCCCAGAACAGGATGTGAGGCTGTGCACTTGCCACCACGCCACTGAACTCTGAGACCAACCAAGGCGCTCGCTTTGCCAATTGGCACTAGTGGATCTACCATTTCAGGAGTTACCAGGGTCCCACCTGGGGTAATACACATCTCCCGAGATCCAACAGCTAAAGACACCAACACCTTTTGCTGCGGAAGCTGTTCTCCAGGACGAAGTGATCCTCTCAAGTCCAACATGCCCATTCCCGAACACTCATTGGTGTCAGAAACCCTGGCCACATGTAGAACGCCTACTCCTCGGCCTTCTCCCTGCTTCGGCAACAACGTGGCATCCGACGAACCGACTCCACAGTCCGCCCTTCCATTCCTCCATTGAGAATGGGACCAAGATACACGCTGCCCTTCAGCATGCAAAACCATTTTTTCAGCTGTTTTGTAATCCATAACCAAACAGCCATGTTCAAACCACAAGAGCTGGTCCAGCGAAGATTTTGCCCCCACGTGACACATCCCATTGATCACAGTGAGGTTCGCCCCAAACTCCAAAATCAACCAGAGAGGGATAATCAGGGGCCCATTGTCTTCCCTAATCAACGTCCCTTTCTCTGTAATCCTCATTGTCACACCACCAAGCGCGCTTTGCACCATAACAGTAGTGTCGGGTAAACATTCCCATGGAAAAAGCGTCCGCACAAGATGCGTAGCAGCTGTATCCACCAACGCCACTCTCCCTTCCTGCTGAAGCAGCCCAGAGCCACATAACATTCGAATACTGGGATCCCCGTTTGATGCCGACTGTTCTGATGACAGCTTCATAGATTTCAGCACCTCTAACGCTTCAACAAGGACCTGATTGGCCGTTGATGGCGATGAGGGACTTGCAGAACCTTTATCCAATCCCGCATTAGCCGTCTCATCTCCCCCTTCAGCTACCTCTGCCTTTTTGGCATTTCCCCATTTCGCACCTTTGCCGCCCTTTCCCCCTTTGGGAGAATTCCCTTTAGATCTACTCCTCTCAGGATTTGAGTCCACATTGGAACTTGCACCATCCTTATATGGACATTGCGGCTGCAGATGGCCAACGGCCCCACACTCAAAACATCTTCCTCGTTCAAGGGAGTCTTTGTCATGGCGAAATTTGCAGCGGGATCCGAACTTGCACCCCGCATCGGTCTTCCCATATATCCAACAGAAAGGACGTTCACCATCTCCGCTGTACCTTTTTCCTTTCCCTTTGCCTTTGTCACCCTCCTCTGTCTCGTCACCAGTTCCCTTTTGGGCCTTGTTTAACCTGGCCCTTTTCTTGGCGTCCGAGTCCTGCTTCACCTCTTGTTCACCAGCACTATGCAATAGCAGTTCAAACTCTGCCTGTAACATTTCAGCTAGTTTTGTCGCAGTTTCAGAGGTCGGCGAGTAGTCCACCCCCAATTTCTCCCGAAAGGATGCCACTCTGAAATGAACCGTAGGGTGTTTCGCCAGCAACGCGGATGACAAACCATCCAATCCCTTGATAAGCAAGGTAGCGTCCGGCTCAGCCGCTCTCAACTCCCTCAATCGGAAACGCCATTGCGCCCATTGACGCACTCCCTTTATGGCCTCTGAGATCGAGGTTGCTGGAGATGGTTGCACCAAGAAGTTCAACATTGTGCTGCGCTCATTTGCTCCACCTGGTTGGTAGACCGTCAGCAATTTGTAAAATATCATCACTGACCCCAACATTCGAGTGGAAACGATCTCGGTCTTCAATCTCTCCGGGATCGCCTGTAGCAGCAAAGACACCGCTCTCTGCTCCAACAAAACATGCACAGTTTGAACCACTTTGAGCCCTTCCAGCTCAGCCTTGATGCCCAACCTTTCCAGCGGAGAAACACTCAACCATTTGGCATACGCTTGATATGCCTTTGAGTAGACGCATTGCCACCACACTCTTCCTGTATCTGTCAGCGAAGACAACATTGGTTCGATCATTGCGATCCAATCACCCAGTGCCGTCGGATTGCTTGGTGTGTAGTCTGCCAAAGTTGGAAGGCTCATCACATGCTTCCCGAGAGCCTCCGGACGTTCGGTTCCAGAACTATCACCAGTGATTGGCATACCACGTGGCACCACTGCTCCAGGAGGTAAACTGACCCTACCACCAGGCCCTTGAGGTAGTCCATGTCCTATACCGGGCGTAACAGCTGTGAGCGGAACCTTTTCTAATTCCAACTTCCCAGCGACCATTTTCCACCGATACGGAACATCATCCACCATTGTATATCCACCCGATCCTGCTGAGTTCTCTTGCGTTGCAGTTTCCCGAGCTGAAACAAAACCGGGCTGGTTCCCCACAGGTGCGGCAGAACCATCAACACCTGATGGCACGGAAGTAATCGGAACATGTGTTAAACCAGGTGGTCCACTTGCATATCCACCACTCGCAGGACCTCCCGTGGGGTAATTCAATGGAGGCAATCTGGAGGGTTTCTTCCCTTCAGCTACATGCATCATTGGCACTTCTTTTTCATCCTCCACTTGAACATCCCCCTTCCTGGACCCAGGCAAGGATTGAAGATCACAACCCTTTGGCAGGTCGTAGCCCTCAATAGGCAGCCATGTCCCATCAGGCAACACAGTCCAAAAACCACCCATACCATCCGTGTAGAAAACTTGTCCTGGCAGGTACTGCTTCTCTGGAGTCATTCCTAGAGGATATGCCGTGTTTGCGTCCACCACTCCAGAGCTCCGTGCCCTTGAAGCTGACCCAGATGCAGCAGAGGTATAGCTTTTTTCCTCCACCCGATGCAACCTGTTCCCCAGCTCCTTTGTCTGCACAAGCAACTCTTTCAGCGCACGCTTCACCACCGCCATATCTTCAGATTGCTCTTCACCACTAACATCAGGAATGAGTTCTTCGTCGGCTTGCACTCCACCAATAGTACCTCGTTCCATTTGGCCCATTAAGCCTGACGATGGTCTCTCAACAGGTGCAGGTTCCTGACCCAAAAGATCTTGCAGCGAAGGTGGCCTCCTCGTACCTTCACCACTTCTATCCCCTCCGCTCGCGGGAAGACTTGCCGGCCTTGATTGCCTAAGTCTCATTTCTTCTTGAGCCCGCTCGCTCCAGAAAGGATTTGCTGCTTGAACCGGAACCACTTCGTTTTCCACCTGAGGCGTTGGTGGTATCATTGCAACCTCCCTACCATCTGTCAGCGCTTGTACCATTTGTTGTCGATCTTCACCCCCATCACCACGATTTCCTTCGGCTTCATTGGCCGTTGGCGACAGTCCAGGCTCAGAGCGACGCCGCATCATGTCCATGGCGTTAAACAAACGAAAAATCTTTACCAATTCCGCAGGAAGCCAAATTTGGGCTCATAACCTACGGGGGGCAACCGAAGGAGGACAGGGAACAAAACAGTCAGCCCCAACAGAAGCCCTTGATTCCCCTGGAACAACCGAAGACAAAACCCAAAGCACAACCAAACACACCTTTTCCGTAGGGCGCATTGCCCACGTTTCTTGAGCCAAAAATATCCGGGTTCATTGACCCCTTCAACTCCCATCACCAACTCTTTTCTACAATACCAGTTGCAGCTCCGCATAGGGTTTAGGGTTTAGGCTTTAGGGTTTTGGGTCTTGGGTTTCCACGATCCCAGAATTGAGCTCCAAACACCTTATAGCTGCAGCATAAACACCCTTGTATTTCTCCATCAGCCCTAAACCCTAAACTCCAAACCCTCAGCCCACAACCCTAAACCCTTAGCCCTACACTCACCTACGCCCTTCAAGGACATGCCCTAAACCCTAAACCTAAACCCTAAACCCTAAACCCTTAACCCCCCAATGTCGCCAAAGCCGAGGCCCTGGATGTTAAGTCTTAAGCGCCCTAAGTGCCCTAAGTCGCTCAGCCACCAGGGAAGTTCTCCCTCTCACCCTAAACGCCAAACCCCAAACCCTAAACCCTAAACCCCAAACCCTAAACCCTAAACCCCAAACCCCAAACCCTAAACCCTAAATCCTAAACCCCAACCAAATTGGGACCCTACATGGGAAAACTACCCACAAGGACATTCGAGCCTTCGGCGTGAAATTGAGTAGCCCCAGCACCAGCAGCGCCTTGGTGGCTGCCTGGTGAGCTTTTGGGGGGTTTTGGGGTGTTAGGGGTTTAGGGCTTCTATACTATAGGGCTAGGGTTTAGGGTTGGGTTTAGGGCTTAGGGCTTAGGGCGTAGGGCTTAGGGCTTAGGGCTTAGGGCTTAGGGCTTAGGGCTTAGGGCTTAGGGCTTAGGGCTTAGGGCTTAGGGCTTAGGGGCTTGGTGGCTTGACGGGTTAGTCCGCAAGCACTAGTTGCCGCAGGTTTCAGAGCACCCTACACACGCAAAGCCTTCCCTCAGCCCTAAGACCTTACCTTATAAGAACAACAGCACCTAAACCCTAAGGGGTTCATGCATCTAATAAGGGTTTAGGGTTTAGGGTTTAGGGTTTAGGATTTAAGGATGCGCTTCGTCTATCACCCTAGTTTGCAAGCGTGTTCGGTGCATGGTGCATATTGCCAAAAGCAAGGGAATTTGAGCATTTTATAGGGACTCTTGGCCTGAATCCTAACTCTAAGCCCTAAACCCCGAAAATCCTTGAACTGAAGGAAGCTGCGGGCGGGTGGTCTAGGGCGCCAAACCCTACTCTGAACCCTAGAAGCCCTAAACCCTAAAATCCTATAAGCCCTAAAACCTATAAGCCCTCAACCCTGAACCCTATACCCTGAGCCCTAAACCCTAAACCCTTCTTGCCAAGAGACCCCCAAGGCGTCAGCGAGGCCTTGGAGTATCGCGAGCGGCTGCAGGCAGCAAGGGAGGCCGCGCCAACAATCAACAGTATGTGTATGTATGTGCCTAAACCTAAACTCTAAACCCTAAACCCTAAACCTGAAATATATATATATATATATATATATACATATATATATATATATATATAGAAGTCTAAATTAAGCCTGGAAAGCGTGGTGTGCCAAAACGTAGGCCCCAAAGCCTCGTTCTCTCCAGAACTCTTTCTCTGTCTATATATATATATACATATGTATCAATAAGATCATACAATATATAAATATGTATATGCAAATGACATAAACGGGTTTAGGGCTTGAGGGTGTTGTGAGTTCGTTCTGTTCACAGGCTCCTTTTTTGGGGGCTCCCTGGTTCCATGATGAGGATTTAGCGCCCCGATTTAAGGGTGTGGGGTTTCAGGGTCTCAGGGTTTCCGGGTTCTGGTTTAGGGTTTTAGGGTTTCGGTAGGGGTTTGGGGGATCGGTTGCTTTTTGGGCCTTGCCTTGTCGCATGATTCAGAGAGTTGACTCCAAAAGAGTGAGTCAAATAGCACAGGACGTACCGGTCTGGCGCTTAGAGTGTTCTGCTATAGGGCCAAACCCCAAGCTCTTCCGGGTTTGGGCATGTAGGGTTTTTAGGCGTTGGGCTTCAGAGGGCTCAAGTTATATTTAGGGGGGCCTCCTGGGTTGTCAGGAAGAATTGGTTGGAATGTCTGTTCACATATTTTTCTAAGTATACCAGGGAGGAGGCTTTGGGACCCTATCCCGAAGCCCCCTATGCCATAAACCCAGATGATTCAGAACTCAGGAGTTCAGTGTACGGCGTGGCGCTTAAAGTCAGTTCAACCCCAAGTCCGAGAGCCCACTACCGATAGCTAGCCCTAAAGCCCACATGGCCGAGTGAGTGTTTGATTCCCTGGGAACATCTAGAACACCCAACCTAAACCTCAAAGCCTGGTTACAACCCTTACCCTAACCCTAAACCCTAAACCCTAAACCCTCTCCCTAATCCCTCTACACCCTAAACCCTAAACCCTCTACCACTTCCGCAGCCCAAACCGCAGGCAGGTGAGGAGATTTTCCGCGAAGAGCTGGCCACCTGGCCCAAGAACACGGCACTTCAACCCCGCCCCCCCTCCCCCCCGTTGCCCTAGCTAAGCTTGGAGGTTCAGGGTACGTATAACCCCCAAGTATAACTGTACTTCTAAGCCCCCCCGAAATCCCCTTATAACTGTACTTCTAAGCCCCCCTAAGTCCCCTAAGTAGGTTATAGGTAGACTTAGAACTGGGGGGCCTTCAAGCCCCCCTGCCCCCCCCCCCCCCGGCTCAAGCTACTCTCAGGGTCCATGTACCCATCTAGTATATACTCCTTGAAGGCCCAAGTGTATATTGTATGAGTACCCTTAGGGCTAGAGGGACCTTTCAGTCTATGGGCAGATTAGCAAGACAGCATAGCTACATCTTCCACGATCTCTTAATTCTTCTGTCGTTGACGATCTTGCCCGGCCAGTGGATGTTTGAATCGGGGTCGCCTTTTCCGAAGTGTCTGAAGCTAACCAGTCGTTGCAAGTGTGTTGTTTCAAGGAGGAGAGACAAGCTAACGTACCATTGGAACCTCAAACGTTTGCTGGTTTAGGGGTTCGGGTTTTTGGTCTGGGTTTGTACTGTCTTGGTAGCCCAGTTGTACCCTTTTGCCCTTTTTGTTGGTTCAAGTTTCCCTTGTAAGGTAACCAGCCGTAAACAGGGTGCCCTTCTTATAATAAGGTTAACGGGCTACCAAGCATTTTCTTCTTGACGACCCATCTTCGGGCCTTGGTTATCCCAAAGACGGTTTTCGGAGCTCTGCAAGCAACACTGGAGTTAAGCGTTTTAGTAGGCTTTAGGCTTTAGCGTTTAGGGTTTCGGGTTTTAGGGTTTAGGGTTTTTGGTTTTTGGGATTGAGGGTTTTAGGGTTTAGGGTTTTAGGGTTTCAACCCTGGATTCGTCGAAGGACTGCCACGGGCTTTCTGGTAGGGTCCGGAGTCTATATACTGGACCTAGTCAAGCAGAAAGCGTTGTTTGCTCTCTTAGGTTACCGTTACGGGTGCGAACTTGGTAGGGTGTTTTGGTTTAGGGCAGCGTGCAGCTTGAGGCGGTCCTTTCTAAGAAGCCGTGAGCACAGCTAGAAATCCTTAAGCCTTCATATTCGGTCAGTTCTCTCAATTATGGTTCCTTTTGGGGTTTAGGGTTTAGGGTTCCCTCGGGGCCGCCTTATTCTACGGTTAGCATCATGTAAGAACGAAGATGTAGCTACCCCACAGCAGATCTAAACGTCAATCAGACCCTTGAACCATAAACCCCGAACCCTTAACTAGACCCTAAACCCCAAACCCTAAGCCCTAAACCCTAAACCCCAAACCCCAAACCCCAAACCCCAAACCCTAAACCCTAAACCCCAAACCCTAAACCCCAAACCCTAATCAATTGGCGGACCATTGAGCCCAGCCCCCTAAACCGTAAACTCTCACCATTGCCTCCGAGGTGAGCATCCTGGTGGCCCGCCGGCAGAACGTCTACAAGCGCCGCCCTGCAAAGTCTCAGGAGGAGCCTCAGCCAGAAACCCTAAACCCCAAACCCTAAACCCCAAACCCCACACCCTGTAAAACCCTGTGAACCCCATAAACCCTTAAAGCAAAACAGTGTAGGAGGGCGGGTTTTGAGCTCGGGCAACATTAGACCCCAAAGCCCATAACCCCCCATAAACCCTGCAAAGCCCATGCGCCCTAAAAATCCTATAAACGCTATATACCAAAAAAACCTATAAACCCGATACACCCCAACCTTAAACCCCGAGCCCCCATATACCCTAAAGGCCCTACGCGTGAGATGCGCACCCTATCTATTCTCTCAGCACCTGGGGTGATGACACCATCCTTGGGCCAAATGCACCCTAAAATTGGGATCATATACCCCATGCTACGAGAATCCTTATGAGGGTACATGAACCATAAACCTTTCAGGGTTATTGTGGTCCCCAGGGAACCCCTCAGAACATCCCGCCCTACACAAAGCAAGGTACACGAACAATCCTTACAATCCACCCTTGTTTGGGCCACGGTTTAGGGTTTAGGGTTTAGGGTTTAGGGTTTAGGGTTTAGGGTTTTGGGCACTTTGGGTACGGGGTAACCGGGTAGCATCGTCGAGGGTTTCGGAAGCCAAGACTATGGGTCCGTTCTCACATTTGTTCCTGGTTGATTCCAAACCCTAGGCCCGAAGCCCTAAACCCTAAACCCTAAACCCTAAACCCTAAACCCTAAACCCTAAACCCTAAACCCTAAACCCTAAACTCCTCATTGTGGTGGAGCAGGTTCAGGGTGCTCAAGTCGAGGCCCGCAGTTGAGAAGCGTGTTCCTTGCTTCTCGCGTTTCCCTGCCCTCGCCCGAACGCCGCGAACCCTAAACCCCCTAAACCCTGAAACCCTAAACCCTAAACCCTAAACCCTAAACCCTAAACCCTAAAGTTAAAGTAAGCCTGTACCAGTACATTCAAGGGTATGTATGCGTTTTGCCCAAGAATTCACGATTTTCCCGATTTAAAACCCTACACCGCCCACTTGTTCGAGGGTATGTAGGGCGCGCTAGGCCAAGCCTGATTAAAGCCCAAACCCTTGTGTCCTACTTGTCTAGGTTGAGTCCGGACAAGGCTATGATCTCAGTTGGGGTGGCTAGGGTAGATAGGTTTCATTGGGCTTACAGGGTTTATTTGGTGTTTGTGCGGTTCTTACTCGAGGAAGGACTCTAATTTTCTGATCCTCTGCCTCCGCCCTAAACCCCAAACCCCAAGCCCTAAACCCCAAGCCCTATAAACCCTAAAACCCTAATTGGACAAGAGCAAGAGCAAGCGCAGGAGGCGCTGAGTTTTTCCCAGAGCCTGTTCGACCAGGCACGGGGCTTGGTGCGGGAGTGTCCCAAAATCGGGGTACGCCTAGCATGGGTAGCTTTTTCAACTAGCGTCCCTTCTGGAGTCTGTTTCTGAAGGGTTCTGTATGATATAGGGGGCCCAGAAAGGGACCCTAATCTAGAGAACTACCCATCTGCCATGCTGTGACCCTTGCCAGTTTGTAATCTTCTTGTACAAGAGTAGTAGTATGAGACTTCGGTTCTCATTAGACAGGCCCCTTATATCACAGGTAAACCCAAGGAACATCAGACCCTATCGCAAGTTAGCTCTTCATGCCCAAAGCGTCCGAGGTGCGATGGTCTTCAATTGCACAGAACCCTAAACCCTAAACCCTAAACCCTAAACCCTAAACCCTAAACCCTAAACCCTAAACCCTAAACCCTAAACCCTAAACCCTAAACCCTAAACCAATCCGGAGGTTCAGGCTTCGGCGTGTAGAGTAGGTCGTGGACATGGTTGGGTGGGGATTCTGTCATCTGAATGGAAAGTGTACTAAACTTAAGATCTAAACCTAAAGAAGCCGAGCCTCCACGTGGGGTGTTTCTATACAACACGTGGGTTGTTTCCTTTGGAGCTTCTATAACATATGGATTTTAGAGTTCATGGTTCAGGGTATATCGTACTTTGGTTTTTGGGAACTACCCACATGGGCTCAAGCTGAGATTTGGAATGATTTGGAGCCCGCGTTGCAACCGTCGCAGCCCATTGTAGAGGGCACCGTGCGGCGCAGCGAATGATACGTGTGCAGGCGTGGGCACATGCCTTGAGGATCAAGTGAACCCTGAAAGGTTTAGGGTTCATATACCTATCGTAGTGATTCTAGTAGTAGAGGCTATATCCGGAAGGCAAGAGCGGGCACACATTGCAAGGGCTTGCAGTAACATAGGCGCATGAGGGAAAATCCCTCAGTTTTGGCCTTTATTCAGGGTTTGTGCAGGCTCAAAATGGTCAAAAATCACAAAAAGTTGGCCATTTGGGTGGTTTGCAAGGCCGCCAACCTAGGGAAAGTCCCTATGCGTTGGCCTTCGTTTCAGGGCTTGTGAAGCCGCACCGCTGTGCTTGGTGAGGCTATACACTTTCTATTTACACAGGGTTTAGGGTTTAGGGTTTAGGGTTTAGGGTTTGGGGTTTAGGGTTTAGGGTTTAGGGTTTAGGGCAACCGAGGTGACCCTGATAAGTGGCAACGCCGTGACGCTGGACATGAAGCCAGATGCAACAGTTCGTGTGTTGAGCAAATGTGCGCAGCGCGCTCTAGGAGTCGCCAGCGGCCAGCTCCTGAGTGCTTCAGGAGATGAGCTGGTTTAGGGTTTAGGGTTTAGGGTTTAGGGTTTAGGGTTTAGGGTTTAGGGTTTAGGGTTTAGGGTTTAGGGTTTAGGGTTTAGGGTTTAGGGCTAGTGCTTCAGGAGATGAGCTGGATGCAGCTGCCTGCTTTGGCGACGTGCGTGCGAAGCGGGGATATCCTAAGTTTTATGAATAAAAATG
This sequence comes from Symbiodinium natans, assembly GCA_905221605.1. Lineage (NCBI taxonomy): Eukaryota > Dinophyceae > Suessiales > Symbiodiniaceae > Symbiodinium > Symbiodinium natans. The sequence goes on from CAJNDS010002357.1 coordinate 635,169, forward strand.
ATAATAACAATAATAATAAAAGTAAGAAAATCTGCACCTAAGACAGCTTCGGGTGGCCATGTGCTTTCTTGGCATGGCCGTGATCCTCAGCGATGAGTCTGTGAGAACATGGGGCAGAGGTACTCTCGCTCGACAGGAGGCAAGAGCTCGACAGGAGGCAAGACTTTCAGAAGAGCTGAGAAGTGTGCAGCACATTCAAGCTTCTGACAGAGCTTTTGCCGCCCTTCGTCGCGACGGATCGGTTGTCACCTGGGGCGACCCAGCAGCTGCTTCAGACAGCAGAGCTGTGCAAGAGCAGCTGCGAAATGTAAAGTTCATCCAGGCCACGAGATCAGCTTTTGCTGCCGTACTGGGCGATGGCTCCGTTGTCTCCTGGGGAATGGGAGAATGTGGCGGCGACAGCAGAAGAGTTCAACATCGGCTGAAGTGCGTTTCGCAGATCCAAGCTTCAGGAGCGGCCTTCGCAGCCATCCTCGTCGATGGGTCCGTCGTGACCTGGGGTTGTGCTGCTAGTGGTGGAGATAGCCTGGCCGTGCAAGCCCAGCTGCGGAAGGTGCAGCAAGTCCAAGCTACCGAGAGAGCCTTCGCTGCCATCCTGGTCGATGGATCTGTTGTCACGTGGGGAGATGCCGAGTATGGTGGTGACAGTCGTGCCGCGCAAGATCGTCTAAGGCATGTGCAGCGGATCCAAGCTTGCAACTTAGATGGGTCGGTGGTCACCTGGGGGATGCCTGGCTCTGGAGGCGACAGTTCTGCTGCGCAGGGCCAGTTGCAGCTTATAGGGGCTGGGCAGTTAGTTTTTTAGTCTTTTTGGTTATATATATATATATCATCCTATTTACAAAACAAATTAAAGGGAGGGTAACCTTTTTGGGGCCCTAAGGCAGGATGTTCAACAGATACAAGCCTCCCACAGAGCCTTCGCCGCCGTCAGGTCTGACGGCTCTGTTGTGACGTGGGGCCATGCTGGTTATGGCGGGGATAGCACGACTGTGCAAGGTCAACTGAATAACGTGCGTAACATCCAGGCTTCCCACCACGCCTTTGCTGCCATCCTGGCCGAGGGAAGAGTCGTGACCTGGGGTGATGGTGGGGCTGGTGGTGACAGCCATATAGTGCAAGAGCAACTGAGGGGTTTGCAGCAAATCAACGCCACTGAGCTGGCTTTCGCTGCTCTGCTGGCTGACAGATCTGTCGTGACTTGGGGTGATCCAGATTCCGGTGGGGACAGCCGTGACGTCAAAGATCGGCTTACGAATGTGTGGCAGATCCACTCCAATTGGGGAGCGTTTGTCGCAATACTGGGTGATGGCACTTTCGTGGTTTGGGGCAAGGAGTCCGCTGGCGGGACACCGCCACAGGCCTTGGGCCTTGAACGTTGAATCTCAGCCCACGGGGTTTCATGGAGCAAGCTATGGCTTCTGGTCCTTGTTTAGTATCAGCATCACAAATCAGCTCCCAAAAAATTCGCAAGAATACTCATACTCCAAACACCCTGAATTCCGCGAAGTCAGAAGCCGAAGCGCTTGATGAGTATACTGCACCTCTGGAAATCCCTATGGGTCCATGTACCAAATTATTATATACTTGGGCCCCGAAGTCCCTATATAGGAAGTACTTTAAGGCCCAAGTATTCCCTATTTAGGTACATGGACCCTTAGGGAATGCGCACCCTTTGCAACTCAGTTCCAGCGAAGCCCGATCCTCCATCAACGAGATGATGCCAGCTTGAGAATGCAAAATGGAATCGCCTTTAAATCCTAGGATGCCCAGTAGTACCCTTCTTCCCTTTTTTAGGGGGTTTGGGTTCCCTTATAAACCCCTACTTTAAGCAAAAAACGGGGCACCCTTTTTAAGCCTTGGTTACTGGGCTTCCAAGAATCCCTATATACCCCCAAACCCCAAATTAGGGTTCAGTTTTAGGGTTCACGGTTCAGGGTTTTTTTTGGGGTTCAGTGTTTAGGCCTTTATGGTTTAGGGTTTAGGATTTAGGGTGAATCCTAATCCACAAATCGTCGAACCAAAGAGGGCAGGGCTTGAAGGCTGCAGGGTTGAGGCTTCATCCTCCCATCGTCATGCTGAATCCCGGCTCACATCACGAGGGTTTAGGGTTTAGGGTTTAGGTTTTAGGGTTTAGGGTTGAGGGTTTAGGATTTACGGGTGTAGTGTTAGGGTTGAAGCTTTTGGGGAAGCCATGGCCGAAACATCGTTGGAAGGAAAGTCTGGCAGTGTTTTTCTGGGGGTCGTGGTAGCCCAGAGGTGCCCTGCATCCCTGTTTTTTTTTTTTTTTTTTTTTTTTTTTTTTCGGGATTCCTTTTATAAAGGGAAAGTCTTGCAAAATTTGTGGGGGTCTCGGTAGCCCAGAGTGTACCCTGTACCCGTTCTTTTTTTCTGGGTTCCTTTTAAGAAAGTACCCAGCCAAAAAGCGGGGGACGCGGGGCACCGGGGCACCCTTATCATGATATGGTTGCAGGGGCTACTTAGGGGTTGAGATGGTGATGACTGCCCTGGAGGTTTCTCTGCACCAGGATCCCTTTATGTGGGGTTTCCGAAATTAGGGGTACCTTCTTGGCGTCCTTATATTTTCGTAAACCTCCGTGTAAACCTTTCATAAGACGATCTGTTATGAAAAGCTCCGAAGGGGGGAGGCCCGAAATCCTTGCTTTGTAGTATGGCCTCCGGTTTGAGTGTTGATAAGATCAGGCTTCAGTGTCGATTACAGAAGGTGTAGGTTAGAAAGCTTCACTTAACCAACACCCCGCAACCCCTAAGCCCCTGAAAACCCTAAACCCTAAACCCTAAACCCTAAACCCTAAACCCTAAACCCTAAACCCTAAACCCTAAACCCTAAACCCTAAACCCTAAACCCCACAAAGGGCACAGCCGACCCCTAGCCGCTCTCAGGCGCGCACCCGGAAAGAAGCTTCGGACCGATTGAGGCTGCTGCAGCAGGAGCAGCGGCAGAAGGCCGGGGTTTTTTAGGGTTTAGGGTTTAGGGTTTAGGGTTTAGGGTTTAGGGTTTAGGGTTTTCAGGGGCACCTGCTGGGCTTGTATAGGGATTCTTTACAGAGCCAAGAGGGTGCGTAACTTTAGGGCAACCCTAAACCGGAGGGAGGGGACAAGAGGAGCAGAGTAGGCACTCCCTAAAAAGAAACCACACCCTGCCCCCTAAACCCTAAACCCTAAACCCTAAACCCTAAACCCTAAACCCACAATACATGGTCCAAGGGTATTGCAAGTTTCGGCGGCCGGTCTGGAGGAGTTTTAAGAGGGGTTCTGCTGCAACTGTAGGGCTTGTAGCTGAACAGTCAGAAGCTTAAAGTGTTCTAGGGTTCTGGAAGTTTCGTCTACATGGCACCGCAACCCTAATCCCGATTCCCCAAGCCCTGTGGGGATCGGTAGTGGTCACCCCGTGGCTCCCGTAAACACTAACCCCTAAACCCTAAACCCTAAACCCTAAACCCTAAACCCTAAACCCTGAACCCGATAGGTTTCAGAGGGCAGCAGAAGAGGAGAGGGCCCCCCCTAGTTACAAGTAGAGTTCTAAGGATCCTAAATCGGGTTATTAGGCTCCTACGGGTTTAGGGTTTAGGGTTTAGGGTTTAGGGTTTAGGGTTTAGGGTTTAGGGTTACCCTAAACCCTACTTAGGTTGTAAGTCCTTTCACTACAGGTAGTGAGTAAGGGGGGCCCTCTCCTTGTGGGTTTCAGCAACAGTACAGCCCCAGCGCTAATGGGGTCCTGGAAAACGTGCATGGTTTAATTGTTAAGTCCAACACCCCAAAGCTCAGCCCTAAACCCTAAACCCTAAGACCCTAACCCAAGTATCGCAGCAGCCTACCCTAAACCCTCAGAGGGTGCAAGGTTTGCAGGTTTCGGGTTATTTGATAGAAGCTTGTCGCCTCTGCCGTTTAAGTTCGAGGGTTTGGGGTGTCGGGCTTCGCCCTCATCTGTGCAGACATGCACACAGACCTAAACCTAAACCCTAAACCCTACGAAAGTCTGCGCCTCGTGTCTCGGGGTGCGCGACCAGGTAGCTGCCGCCCGGGAGCAGAAGCGACTAGGGCGGATACTTGGCAGCACACTGAGTGGCCTGTAGCTAGGACCCAGAGTAGGCCCTTATTGGGGTTTAGGGTTTAGGGTTTAGGTTTTAGGGTTTAGGGTTTAGGGGTACCAGGACCTAGAGTAGGACCTTATTCCCTTTTTCTAGGGTTTAGGGTCTTCTATACGCCCCTGCAAACCGCAAAGGGTACCTTGTTTATTCCTAGGCTGCTTCTGGGTCTAGCAAGGGTTTCTTGATCTCTTTGATTGTTCCGGTGTGTCTGATAGCGGAAATACTCTCCAACCCTGACTGGAACCCCCCCGAAACCTAGTCCAACATTAGATTTGCTTGGCCATAAACCCCCCCCCCTCCCCTGCCCACGCTATTTGCCTGACAAATAAAACGGAAAGTTGCCGGGTGGACAGATTGAATAAGAATCACATGTTATAATCTACCCTCGCGTTTGGGGAACGTCGTTCTGCAGCTTGGCCCCTGTTTTGTGCGAGCGCTGTTGCTTCATCTTACGTACACTAGTACAACTCCCTCAGGGTCCATGTACCTTATTATAAACTCCTAGGTAGGATAAGGGGGACCCTTAAAAGGGAACCCCTTCTTTACCCTCTTCTGGCTCTCTTAAGCAGGGACCTTATTCAGAGGGTCTATATCCCCAAGGGCCCCCCTAATCCTATCCCCTAAGGGTCCATGTACCTAAGTAGAAACTTGGGCCGCAAAGTCCGTATCTAGGAGCACTCTACGGTCCAATAAGCCCTAATCCCTAAACCCTACACCCAAAACCTTGAAGACCCTAAGCCCTAAACCCTAAACCCTAAACCCTAAACCCTAAACCCTAAACCCTAAACCCCTCTTCAAGTACCTTGCAGCTCGGTTGAATTTGTGCACGAATCTCCGTAGTGCCCCAATGGGGTTTTCGAATCGATGACAACTTCTCAAGCCGACGCCGAAGTGGGTCACCTTTCCCTAAGGGTCCCTGTATTTAGGGTTTAGGGTTTAGGGTTTAGGGTTTAGGGTTTAGGGTTGAGGGATACTTTTCCCTAATTCAGGGTATGTACCTGAATGCTGCTTTGCAAAAATTAGGGGGTACCCTTTCTGAGGGTGCCTTTAAGGGGATTCTATTCTATTCGGGGTGTACAAGGGGTCCCCCCCCCCCCCCCCCCCGATTTCGGGAACTAGCCAAAGATACTTGGGCCTAGAAGTACTTCCGGACTTTGGGGCCCAGGTCAATATTGAATCGGTACGTGGACCCTTAGGGTTGTATGCCCAGGCCCATCACCCTGAATCATGCCGGTTCACACGTCGCCGCAAAGAGGTACCCCGCAACCTAGTTTCTTTGGGTGCCAAATTCCACCACAAATGCTAAAAGTGAGCCTTCTGGACCCTAAACCCGAAACCCTAATCCCCAAACCCTAATCCCCAAACCCCAAACCCCAAAACCCCAAACCCCAAACCCCAAACCCCAAACCCCAAACCCCAAACCCCAAACCCCAAACCCTAAACCCTAAACCCTAAACTACGTGTTTCCAAGCCGGGCGCAGCGACCCCCAGGCAAGAGCGCCGGCGCTCGGCGCTGTCAAGGCCGCCGGAACATGGGAGGATCTTAGAGTTCAGGGCCCAGGGTCAAAAGAGCAGGTGGTTTAGGGTTTAGGGTTTCGGGTTTAGGGTTTAGGGTATAGGGTTTGACCCCCCATGAACCCCAAGCTTGAGGTGTTCCCCCTGATACTAACAGTCCTGAATAGGGAATTACTATTGTTCCCTCTATCAGAATCCCTATTAAGGACTGTGTATAAGAAATTTTGAAACCAACAAACATAACTTGTGGGTCACGAGGGGTCTTTGCCCTATGAGCCCCAAACCTTAAACACACAACGCTCGCTTGTGGGTCAAGAGGGGTCTTTGAAACTCTAAACCCTAGACTTCCCTAAGCCCCAAACCCTAAACCCCAAACCCAAAACCCTAAACCTCCCACCCTAAACCCTAAACTTTCGGAGGTAGGTTGGGACACGCAAGGGTCACTTCATTGGTCTGTAGGGTTTGCCCCCCCCCCCCCCTCCCCCGCCTCCATCTCGTTTAAGCCACCGCAGCCCAAACCCCAGAAAGCCCCCCTTAAAGCTTATCCTAAGCGGCGCCAAGCACCCCTGAAGATGCTCGCCTAGGTCTAGGGTTTAGGGTTCGAAGCCCATATGCCCTAAACCCTAAACGCTTTACGCAAGGACGTGAGGGAGTGATAGCCTGAGCTGCACTGCTTCTTACCCCCCACTGGTTTCGCAGGAAAATACCAATAGGTCGCATTTGGCTGGAATCATCATGTGAATCCCGGTCTTCTCTGTGGCTGATGCATAGGGTATGTATGTGTGCATGTGGCTAGAAGGTACCTAATTCCCTCATGCCTTACTCAGAACCGATAAGCATAGACCCTAAAGACCGGAAGGAAAACAGCGCGTATGTAGCGGTGTATGTGCTGTATGTATGCTGTGCGCCATGTAAGAGTGTCCTGCAGGTGCGCGTGGACATAGAAGCTAGAACGTCGACAGATGCGAATGGCACAGCCGGCACAGCCAGAGCCAGTGCAACAACCTCCGGCCCTCCCATGTCGGATCCGAGCACATATGCTCTCTGTCCTTTCCAGAAACCAGTCGCAAGACGCCTCGCGGATGTCATGGCCTGGCAGCGAGACTATGGCGACGCCGCACACACCCTAAACCCCAAACCCCAAGCCCTAAACCCTAAACCCTCAACCCTAAACCCTAAACCCCGTACCCTCAACCCGAAACCCTAAACCCTCAATCGCAGGTTCTGGACCCGGGCCGTTCTGCGCGCCGAGCGACGGCTGCTGCGCGTCCTGCAGCCGATACGGAGGACTAAGGGTTTTCGGGTTTTGTTTGTGCACTCGGTCCTGCGGACGATCCATGGGGTTTCGGGTTTAGGGGTTTAGGGTTTCGAGGGGGTTTTAGCTAGAGTCTAGAGCCTTGGCTAGGATTTCTAAACGGGTTTAGAGCTTAGGGGCTTAGTGTCATGTCGTGTGGGTTTAGCGTTGAGGGTTTGGAGTTTAGAGTGTCAAGTTAAGGCCTCATGGGGTTTATCAAATGGGGCTTTTTTTGGACCCCTAAGGTGGCACCCTTCGGTTTGAAGATCCTTTTTACAGAGTTAAAGATCCTCTAAGGGAAGATAAGGGCCATATTGGGAGCATATTAAGAGAGTTAAAGATCCTCTAAGGGAACATAAGGGCCATATTGGGAGCATATAAAGAAAGTTAAAGATCCTCTAAGGGAAGATAAGGGCCATATTGGGAGTATGTTAAGGGAAGCTCTTCGGGGGTACAACCTTAGGGGTCCCAGTATGACACCCTTGAGATGCAGAGGCTACATTGCAATCCGTTCCAGAACCCTAAAGCTAGGCCCTAAACCCTCAAACACAAAACGCTGCACAAAATCCTCAAAGGGAAACGTGGGATCTCGGACCCAAGGTACGCCCTAAACCCTAAACCCTAAACCCTAAACCCTAAACCCTAAACCCTAAACCCTAAACCCTAAACCCTAAGTATGCGTCTCACGAAGCTGCTATCTCGCTTTAGGGCTTGGGGTTTCAGGTTTTCGGGTTAACAGGGTTGAGGTCATCATGCCTTAACGGTTCCATGCTACACCCAAAACCACAAAACCCCAAACCCAAAAACGCTAAAACCCCAAAGCCTCCCCTAAACCCTGAAACCTACACTAAACTCAAAACCCCTATACCCTAAACCCCGAAACCCTAACGCAAACCCTAGACCCTAAACCCCCCCTAAACCGCCTAAACCCTCACACCCTAAACTCCCCAAACCCTAAACCCTCAACCCCTAAACCCCTACACCCTATACCTCCTATAAACCCTAAACCCTATACCTCCTATAAACCCTAAACCCACAAAACCCCAAACCCTAAACCCCCTAAACCCTCAACCCCTCAACCCCTAAACCCTAAAGCCCTCAACCCCTCAACCCTAAACCCCTAATTCCCCAAGCCCCTAAAACCCCAAACCCTCTCTCACAAAGCTCGGAAGAAACCCTAAACCCCCTAAACCCCCTAAACCCTAAAGCCCTAAAGCCTAAACCCTACAGCCCTAAACCCTAAAGCCTAAACCCTAAACCCTAAACCCTAAACCCTCTCTCAAAAAGCTCGGGAGAAGGCGCGAGGCTGCCGCCATGAAAGCGGAGGACGCCGCGGCGCAGAAGCGGCGGAAGGCAGAGGGGGCGCCGCTCGAACGATCGGCCGACACCCGAAACCCCTGAGCCCTAAACCCGACAAACCCTAAACCCCAAGACGTCCTAAACCCTAAACTTCCCCAACCCCCATAAGACCTAAACCCGAAACTCCCTCATCCCTCTAATCCCCTAAACCCGCCTGAAGGCCCTGAACCCCCTAAACCCCCCAAATCCCCCTAAACCTGCATAAACCAGCCGAAACCCCCAGAACCCCGTAAACCCCCCAAACCCCCTAAACCTGAACCCTAAACCCTAACCCTAAACCCTAAACGTTAACCCCCACTAGATCCTACAACCCCCCCCCCCCCCCCCCCCTAAACCCGCCTGATCTGAGGCAGGCAGCCCAGAAAACTCGGCAGATGCGGGCCGCGCGCGCTGCGCGGCGCGCGGACCTGCGCTGGGCAAACATCAGGCAGCTTAGGGTTTACAGTACTTTTGGGGTTTTTGTAGGGTTGTTTATGTTTTTTTTTGTGGCTTGTTGTAGGGTTTTCAATAGCTTTGAAGGGTGTGTATGAGGTGAAATCTTTTTTTTTCATTTGTAGGGTGTATACTGTAGGGTCTTTTTCAGGGTGTTTAGGGCTTTTGCAGGGTTAATAGGTTTTGTGGAGAATATATAGGCTTTATCGGGCTCGCAGGTTTTGCAGGGTTTTATAGGGTTTTGTGGTTTTTGGGGTTTTAAGGTTTAGGGGCTACAGTGTTTATGGTGTCGGGCTTCCAAATTTCTAAGATTAACGTGGAGGGGAGGGTCAGGGCTTTTGGGCTTGAGGATTTGGGCTTTTGGCGGGGTTTGAAGGGTCTGCAGGGTTTGTTTTTAAGGTTTAGGCTAAGCCCTAAACCCTAAACCCTTAAACCCGAAACCCTAAACCCGAAACCTACCTCGGATCCCTACGCAGGATTCCCGATCGTAAGCCCTCTTGGCGTGGTTTCGCATTCTCAGTCTTCCGGTCCATTGCTGGGCTGGCTGAGAGTTTCGGGTTCAGGGCTTAGGGTTTAGGGTTTAGCGTGAGGGTTGTGGCGATTTGGTCACTTCTCTAAGTGATGGTTCTTGTTGAGGTTGCTATTCTAAGGCGGCCAGGCTCATAAACCCTGAAACCCTGAACCTTGAAACCCTAAACCCTAAACCCTAAACCCTAAACCCTAAACCCTAAACCCTAAACCCTAGAAACCCTAAACCCTAAACTGACCCTAAACCGTTTTATTCAGCCCCAAGTGAAGTTGAGCTGAGACTGACAAATCCTACGCCCCACCGTTCTTAAGGGATGGCCTTGGGTTGGATACCCCCCTTGAACCCCCTCCCTTAAGAACTCAATAATGTGTCTACTCTACTAAGCCTAAATGAGGGTACCCCACCAATAAAGGTTCACCTCGAAGCCCTGAGCCCTAAACCCTGAACCCTAAACCCTATAGACCCTAACCTAGGCTCTAAACCCTAAACCGCTAGACTAAACCCTATTTCCCCCCCAAACCCCCCAAACCCCTAAACCCCTAAACCCCTAAACCCCTACACCCCTAAACCCCTAAACCCCTAAACCCCAAACCCCAAACCCTAAACCCTAAACCCTAAACCTCAAACCCCAAACCCTAAACCCTAATCCCTAAACCCGGAAGGCATCTCACCTTTGAGCAGCAGCAGGAGCTGTCTAAGCTGCGCGAGTGCGCGCGCCAGAGAGAAACAAAAGCTCCACTGGGTTTTGGAGTACCCCTTTTGGGATTTAGGATTTGGGGTTTAGGGTTTAGGGCTTAAGTTTCAGGGTTTATACTTGAATACTTTTTTGGGTTCTGGGCTCCTATGTAGGGTCCAGGTCTTTGGATCGAGGGCCAGCTATTGAAATTGAATCAGCAAGAAGTTTCAGGGTTTGGGGTTCAGGGTTTAGGGTTTAGGATGTAGGATTTAGGGTTTAGGGCGTAGGGTTAAACAAGGAACCCCTGCAAACCCTAGGCCCTCTCCGTGTCAGGTGCCGCAAGTGATCTAAGGGTAGTTACATGGTTCCTGAATATTGGCCCTGAAAAGGGGACCCCTTATATACCCGTATATACGCTATACAACCCAAGGGCCCATACTTCAGAAACCTTTTCAAGAGGGCAAGGGACCATGTTTCGGGCCCATGAAGCTACCCGTAGAAGTGAAGGCTGGGTGCGAGGTAGGCAAGCCCTAAACCCTAAACCCTAAACCCTAAACCCCAAACCCTAAACCCTAAACCCTACACCCTGACAGTCGGGGGAGTCTAATAGTTCAGGGTTTAGGGTGGAGGGTTCAGGGGTAGTTGCCTCTTGGGCTATTTCCTGTCTTTCCTTATGGGACCCCTATAAACAAGGGTAAGGGACCATACTAAGGGCCCGTGGTTCCACCCTTGGGTTGTTGGGGTTTCTTTCCGATGTCCGTGTAGAACTGTGGGGGGGAGGGGGGGAACACGGGTGGATTTCAAAACCCCTCAATCCTTGTTGCACCTGCATAGCATGTTATGCATGGGCCCTGAAGCAACTATGTAGGAACCCCTGCCCAAGTGTACTATATAGGTACCCTTAGCCCCTTTCGCAGGTTGACCCGGGGGCCTTCCGCCTGGCTTACGACACGGAGAACATTTGCGATTATCTGGAGGCATAACCCATAACTCTTAACAATGAAGCGCTTGGGAAGGGTTTAGGGTGTAGGACTTTTGCAAATAGTGGAGTCTGAGTTCTATAGGCCATGAATCCTAAACCCTAGTCCAGGGTGTCAGGGCTTGGGGCAAGATGCGAGGCAGTTCCTGACTGAGAAAGAGGGTGGAAGCCTTTGTCCTCTAGGGTTTAGGGTTAGGGTTTGGGTTTAGGGTTTAGGGTTTAGGGTTTAGGGTTTAGCGTTTAGGGTTGGGGGTTTAGGGTTTAGGGTTTAGGGTTTAGGGTTTAGGGTTTAGGGTTTAGGGTTTAGGGTTTAGGGTTTAGGGTTTAGGGTTTAGAGTGGAGCGTTATGATCGGTTGTACGGGCCTCTTGTTGGAAGGCCAAAACGTCAAAGCGGCACATATGGTTCCCCCGTATACCCCCTGAATACAGCAGAGCCCCTAAACCCTAAACCCTAAACCCTAAACCCTAAACCCTAAACCCTAAACCCTCTAACCCTCTAACCCTCTAAACCCTCAAGGCCAGGATAAAAAGAAGTTGTATGTTTCATTACGAAGAGCTCGTACAATAATCCTGCATCCTTCACAGTGCACCCAAAGAAGACTTACCCCCTCACCCTCTCCCACTGCCCTACCCCCTGCCCCTTCCCCGGCCCCCTACCCCCAACCCCCACCCTCTACCTGACTGAGCAAAAGCAACAAGGTTGAAACCATGGCCCTTAGCATGGTATGGTCCCTTTCCCTTCTTGAAAGAAACTCAAATGGATCCGAGAAGTATGGGCCCTGATTGTGCACAGTGTGTGTGTGTATATATATATATATGGGTTATACAACAGGGAACCCTAAACCCTAAACCCTAGACCCTAAACCCCATTCAGGGCCCAGACTTCGGATCCTAAAGACGTCTTGCGCCACAGGTCGCTGAGTCCATGAGCCCTGAGGCCCCAAGAGGGAGTTTGGGGTTTTGCGTTTAGAGTTCCAAACCCTTAAACACTAAAGCCTATAAAGCCTATAAAGCCTATAAAGCCTATAAACCCTATAAACCCTCTAAACCCCATAAACCCTATAAACCCTATGAACCCTATAAACCCTATAAACCCTAAACCCTAATCCTAAATCCTCAAGCTCCGGCGGCCTCGCTGTGTTCCGTGGGCTCAGCAAAACAAAGTTGGACCAAAGTTCCGCCACCACCGCCGCGATACACGCCGCCTGCGCGAAGCCCAGAGGAAGGTTTAAGGGCTTCTTCCTTTCTCGGGTTTGGGGTTTGGGGTTTTGGGGCTTAGGGTATCAGGTTTAGGGCATCGGGTTTGGGGTTTGGGGTTTAGGTTCGGGGTTTAGGGTTTAGGGTTTGGGGCTTACGGTTTGCAGGGTATGGAGCTTAGGGCTTAGGGTTCAGTTGTTGTTGGCATTGAGCGGCAGAGGTGGTCGAGGTTCATGCAGGGTAACCCTAGACCGTAGAGCGCCCACGTGGTTTGGGGGTTTAGGGTTTCAAGGGTTTAGGGTTTCAAGGGTTTAGGGTCTCAAGGGTTTAGGGTCGCAGGGGTTTAGGGTCATAGGGTTTAGGCTTGGGTTTTGGTTCTGCTGGATTTTGAGCTTTAAGCCTACTGGGAATGTATTGAGTGAACTTTTTCTCAATGTTATGGATGTCTTGGGTGGGTGGGTTTTTTGGTCTATCGCATGACAAGCTGCCCGACTAGTGAATGCTCGGACTTGAGATGCTGAACCCTGAACCCTAAACCCTAAACTCCCAACCCCAGGTTTGAGGGGCGTGATGTTGAGGCTCAGAATAACCCGAAAGCCTATACCGAAGACCCTAGAACTTCTAGCCCCCACGCCCTAAGCCCTAAACCCTAAACTCTAAACCCCAGGGTGTGGGAGCTTATATTTGGAATACTAAAACATATACTCCCAGACCAAACTGAACTGGAGAGTTCGGAGCACGAGGTAGCGATGGCCAACGGAGCAGCTCTGCTGAAAAGGAAGGTGTGGGTTTTTGGCTTTAGAGGGGTTTTGGGACAGTTTCCCAACCCTACTCTGTGAACACCCTGCGCCTGGCCCTAAACCCTAAACCCCCAGTCCCTAAACCCTAGACCCTAGACCCTGAACCCTGAACCCTGAACCCTGAACCCTGAACCCTAAACCCTAACACCACACCTTAAGGTTTTCGAGTCTTCGGATGGGGGTGGGGGGGGGGGGGGGGGGGGCGGTCTCACATGGGAACCTTCCTTACGAAGTTTCTCTGCCCTCGCCTGAGTCTGTACCTAGAGCCCACAGCAGGCCCCTTATTCCCTTGTTTCGGTGTTTTAGGTTCCCTTGCAAGCCCCTCTGAAACAAGAAAGGGCACCCTTGTTATTCCTAGGTTGGGCTTTGGCGGCTTGGGTCTAGGTGCGGTTTAGGGTTTACAACTTGGGGCTTTCAACCGAACAAGAGGCCCTTTTTGCTGTACACCCCCCCCCCCCCCTCTCCCACTCCGCGATTTTTGCTAAATCCTCCTAAACCCCAAACCCCAAACCCCAAACCCCAAACCCCAAGCCCCAAGCCCCAAGCCCCAAACCCCAAACCCCAAACCCCAAACCCCAAACCCCAAACCCCAAACCCCAAACCCCAAACCCTACCCTGAATACTTGGCTTTTGAATCGGACCTGACATGTCACGCGTGCCTGTGAGAGCCTGGAAACTTGTCATTCTTCTAAGGGTAGTTTTCTCGGCCCCTAAAATACTCCCTGACCACCTCCAGTAAATAAAGGGTTCTGACGGAAGGGGCCCTTAGGTTGAAAAGGGGGGTATATCCCTAAACCCTAAACCCTTTTAAGGGCCCATACGAAGGGATCATGGCCGGCACCCTAAAGCCCTGAACCCTAAGAAGAGCAATGCCCGGTTCAGCTTTCCGCACCTTGTGGGCCAACTAAGAAGTGGCGGCCCCACTTTTAGTAGGGTTTAGGGTTTAGGGTTTAGGGTTTAGGGTTCAGGGTTTCGCGTTTAGGATTCAGGGTTTAGGGTTTAGGGTTCCGGGCTTAGGGGGGCTGCAGGGTTGAGCAGTGTGGTTTCCCCAAAAAAGCCTGCCCTCACGACCCAGGCAAAAGCAGGGGTAGACATGATGGCCGGCATGGAGAAGCAGGCCTGATCCCTGAGACTTGAAGAAAGGGGTGCTTAGTCTTATTCCCCGATGTAACCCCCATATATACCTTATACAGTCTCTATGTACCTAAGTAGCCCCTAAAGAAGCCCTAAATCACCCCTAAGGTCCCTTATTAAGGGTTTCTGCTGTAGTCACTTGTTTGGGCTTAGGGGGTTTTCGGGCCTGGCGCAGGCACCTCAGAACCCCGTAACCTCAGTGTTGGGGGGTTTAATGGGTGGGGGGCGGGAGCTTACGGGGGCTTAGGGGGTTCATGAGGATCCAGGGACTTAGGGTTTAGGGATTTAGGGCTTACGGGGTGCAGGTTTAGGGGTTCGGGTTTAGGGTGTATACATAGGGTTTAGGGTTTAGGGTTTAGGGTTGAGGGTTGAGGGTTTAGGGTTTAGGGTTCAGGGACTTAGGGCCAATGTGGGGTCTTGTCTCTGACAGGAGAGGATCCTGGTCATCGACTTTGGCTCACAGGCACTCGTTGAGGGTTTCGAGGGTTTCGGGGGGGGGGGGGGGGTTAGGGTTTAGGGTTTAGGGTCCGGGTTTAGGGTTTAGGGTTTAGGGTTTAGGGTTTAGGGTTTAGGGTTTTGGGTTTTGGGTTTTGGGTTTTGGGTTTTGGCGCATGAGCGTCTTGTCTCTTTGGCCTATGGTTTGAGCTTTGGGGGTTGGGTGTTTTGGGGTGGTTTTAGGACCCTAAACCCTAAACCCTATAAACCCTAAACCCTAACCCCTAAACCCTAAACCCTAAACCCTAAACCCTAAATCCTGCGGTTTTGGGGTTCTGCGGCTTCCCGAGGTTTAGTCGTTCGGGTTTATGTGGGTTTCGGGCGGTTTTGGTTCGTTCAAGGGCTTGGGGCTTACAGGGTTTAGGGTTCAGGGTTTAGGGTTTAGGGTTGCCAGGGTTTAGGGCTTATAGGGTTTACGTTGCTCAGCGTCTAACCAGCACCGCAAGCGGCGGCAGCGGGCAAGCTCTGCGCTCCCGCACAATAAAACCCAAGGGTTCATATACCCATGCAGTATATACTTGGGCTTTTACAGAGGCTCCTATATAGCAGCGTTAGGGCCCACATATATGGCATATAGGACATGGACCCTTCGGGATTTTCAACGGGAGGGAACACGAGGGTTTTCCCTGGGCCGTGCGGCGTGGAAACAGCATCAACAAGCTCTGTCTCATCAGTGGCGTGCAAGGACGGCGCTTGCACGGCGACCATTTGCAGGCATGATGCGTCTCTGCAGCCTGCGCCGGCTAAGGGAGAGCCGGCCAGACACAGGTGTCCAGAAATGCTGCCAAGAAGATGTCCGCAGTGCGTCTAAGCTGGAATGTGAACCCCTGGATGCCACAAGTTGTGTGTGATGAGTTCATTGCGTCAGTGGGTTAGGTTTGGGGTTCAGGGTTCTGGGTTTAGCGTCTAGGCTTAGGGGTTGTGGGGGACTTGGGTTTGAGGGTTCTACGGGTCAGGGTTGGCGGCTTGGGCCTATAGGGAGGACTTGGGACATTTAGGAACCCCTAAACCGTGAACCAGGCTTATGGCTTGTTACTTGTTGGCTTATTTGGCTTATACTCAACCCGAAACCCTGAGCCCGATGAGCCCTAAACCCTAAGTCGCCCTTCTCTGAGCCCTTGAGTGTGGATGTGTTTGGAGCCAACGAGATGGTGTGACACCTCAAGCAGACCTTCTGAGTAGCTGAGTGAGTACACTTTACACCTTTTGGGATATACTATAACCCCTCTAGAACTGAAAGTGTACACTTTTTTGGGGCTTATGAACTCAGCAACTAAGCCTTAGTTCGACTTCGGATCCAGTCGATCCCTGGTCTGACACGTCGGGTCAAGGGAAGTCGCAGCATGGCTGGCTACTTGCGTTTAGGGTTTAGGGTTAAGTTTAGGGTTTAGGGTTTGGGGTTTAGGCTTTAGGGTTTAGGGTTTAGGGTTTAGGGCTCAGGGTCCTAAACCTCAATCCTAGATAACCCTAAAGCCTGAAGCGTAAACCCAAGCACCCGAACTGTTGTACAGAAAGGCCCGAACATGTTTCTACAAGGAGGGCCCCCCCTACTATACTAACAGTTAAGGGACTTATCACCTACGTTCGGAGCCTTATGACCCAATTCAGGGTGCTTACAAACCGGGGGGGGGGGGCCTCCTTGTAAAGCCCCCCGAGAGCCCTAAGCCACCTAAACCCGGAGCCCAAAATCCCAAAACTCTAGCCCTGAGGGCCCAAGACCCCATTATTTACGGCTGTTCATCTGTTTTGGGGGCCCCAAGGCCGTGTTTTTTGGGGTCTTGGGGGCCCTTGGGGCAAACACTTGACAGAGAATCCGGATTCCACCCTAAACCCTAAACTCTAAACCCTAAACCCTAAACCTTAAACCCAAAACCCTAAACCCTAAACCCTATAAACCCTTGCTAGGTGAGCCACCTCATCTGCCGCCGAGTGCGAGAAGCCGGCGTCTACTGTGAGCTGAGGCCATGGGCTTATGCTGCGGTTTAGGGTTTCGGGTTTAGGGTTAGGGTTTAGGGTTTAGGGCTACTAGGACCGGGAGTAGGCGCTTTTTCCCCTTTTTTTAGGGTTGGGGTTCCCTACTTATAATCCCCTTAAAGCCATAAAAGGGTACCCTTTTATTCCTAGGTTTCTCCCGGGTCTCGGGGTTCTGGGGTTGATCCAGCATGTAGGTTTTGCGGGGGTCTCAGCGATCGTGTATTCTTGTTTGCTTAGGGCAGAGGGCCCTGCAATTTGGATTGGTTTCTTGCTTATGGCAAGTCTTCTCAAGCTCCCGTAAAGCCTCAAGTACGCGCCCCTCGATCAAGAATCCCTCGATTGCAGGTACTTGAGATTCACTTAAGATGTCTTGCATGAGTACTTGGCGGCGCGGGCAGGTCTATCTAGGGTTTAGGGTTTCGGACTCAGGGTTTGTGGTCGAGGGCCTTCAAATGCCAAAGGAAAACCAAGATAATCCCAATATCCACGCCAGAAACCATGAGCGCTAAACCTTGAGCCCTAGCTGAAGGTCATTATAGCCTTCTAACTTGAGATGAAGACATGGATACTCAAACTGGGTGGTGTATACACGCCGCCCGAACACCCTAAACCCACCCGAAACCCTAAACCCGAAACCCTGAACCCTAAACCCTAAACCCTAAACCCGAATTCCCTAAGTCCTGAGCAGGTCCTGCCTCCTCACGGTCGCCGACGTCAAGTCCTTCCACCCCCATGGGATCATTCTCAGTGTTCCGGCTCGAAGGGGTTTCGGGTTTAGGGTTTAGGGTTTAGGGTTCTTATGCTTTCAGCGTTGTTGAGGGTTGGACTACCACCACAACTATAGCACCCAAACCACTTCAAAACCCAGCTTAATCAACATGCTGGTGGAGCAATGACATTCACAGTCCTTCCAGGAAGCTTCGGGAAACCTGGGAATAAGTTACATTTCCAGGACCGGGGGTAGGCCCTTATTTCCCTTTTTTAGGGTTGGGGTTCCCTTAGAATCCCCTTAAACCCCACAAGGGTACCCTGTTTATTCCTAGGTTACTCCCGAGTCTAGATTTTGGGGGCATAACTCCTAAGAAGCAGACAAAATGATGGTTTGTGCGAGGGTTCCAAGTGATGCTGCCGTTTGGCCATCCATCTGTCCAACGCTTCCCCTTCTTCTGCTCGGTTCTTGTTCGGCCTTTATTAGGGTTTAGGGTCCAGGGTTCAGGGATTAAGGTTTAGGGGAAGCTGCCGGGGCGCCTCCCGCTCCCGTACCCAATCATAGCGTGTGTAAGGCCGTCTGAGAGGCGTTTCCCTTTGAGTGGGTGTTGCGCCGTCCTCCTGAATCAAGCTCGCTAGCAAGCTCCACCTGCACCGCACTCCACGGTTTGCGTCCCCGCATAGAAGTCATGGCGGCTGAGAAGTTGGGATGGCGCAACTGGGCCAATCTGGCGGCCTACGTGGTGACGGGGCTGTGCTTGGGGAGATTCTTGAATTTCCCTGCTTTCCTTGTAAGAGAACCTATTCATGAATAAATAGTTTTCAAAGGGTTTAAGGCACAAGTCAGGTGAACTTTGCCACGACCTATGCCTCGCTGACTGGTCTCTTTGGGGCCACCAACACGGACCTCAGCGCCAAGTATCAGACCCTGGTAACTCCCGCAGGCCCATGGGGCGGTCAGAGGAGGGTTATAACCAGTACATAGTCACTAAAGTTACATGTCTACAATATATCTATCTATATATATATATATGCACATATATATATACATATACATATATATATATCGTTTAAGATCATGCAACACAATCGAGTACAAGATAATATAATATCATATATGGTACAATATGATGTCATATAGTGTAGTAAGTACATAATAAATATATCAAAGTTTGTGTGTGTATATATGTATATGTATATATTTCTATATGTGTATGTGTATATATACATATGTATATATACATAATACATGAACTTAAACCCCAGTTAGACCTGCCCATGGCGCCTCCAAGTGCTGAGCCCCCCAAACCTCCCTGAACCCCTCAAGCCATAAAGCCCCTAAACCCTAAACCCTAAACCCTAAACCCTAAACCCTAAACCCTAAACCCTAAACCCTAAACCCTAAACCCTGCAGGTTACGCCTTCTCCATCTGGGGCCCCATCTTCATCTGGGAGGGGATCTTCGCAGTGACTCAGATGCTCGCCAAGTCCCGAGGTCGGCAATTGGGACGTTTTTTTGGTTGATAATGTTATTATTATTATTATTGTATTATGATCATCATTTTTTCTCTTTGTGTGTGTGTGTGCACGTTTGTTCTCGTGTTCCCTTTCTTATTTTTTCGGGGGGTTGAAGGAACCCTGAACCCTAAACCCCTAAAGCCTTAAACCCGGAGATCTTACCGAGGAATGCTTTTGCCACGGCCTTGCAGCCTTAGGGCCCCCCCCCAACCCTAAACGCCCTAAACCCTACAAGCCCTACACTTACACCCTCGAAATCCTAAGAGCCCTACAGTAAAAGTCCTAGAAACCCCAGATTCCCCATGAAGCCTATAAACCCCAAATCCAAAACCCTAAACCCCTCTAAAAGCTCTAAACCCACTGACCCCTGTTACCCCAAGACCCTGAATGTCCTAAGCCCTATACGCCCTGCAAATCCTAAGCCCTAAAACATCCTCTTAGCCCGGAAAGCCTCAACCTCCCGGATTCGCAGACACTCTAGACCCTAAACCCGCCAAACCCTTCTAAACCCTCAAGAACCGCTATATAAGCCCGTATAAACCCTTCAAAAAACCCATGAGCCCTTGTAAACCCGCACAAAACTCCCAAAAACCTATAGAAGCCCCTAGAGTTTCAACCCCGAGGTTTCGCAGCAGTCAGCTGATCTTCGACATGACACCCTTCTGGCTGTCAGCATGCGCCTTCCAGCACCTTAGGTGGTGAGATGGTCGCCCTTTTTGCTTGGTGAGCCCTAAACCCTAAACCCTAAACCCTAAACCCTAAACTCCATGGGGTCTAGGGGTGCTGGGGTTCAGGGGGTTCAGGGATGTAGGGGCTTCGGGTTTAGGGTATGTTTCGTGTATTTCGGGTTGAGAGGGTTAGGAGTCAGGGGTTTAGATTTTAGTGCTTGAGAGTTTAGGCTGTTGTTGGGCCCCTCTTTTTTGCGCCTGGGAAACCGAGCCCTGTGTGCTACCTGTACCCTAAACATTGAGCCTGCAACTTTGGATGTTCCCCCGACTAACAATCCTCAATAGGATCATATTTGGGGGGGGGGGGGGGGGGGTACTAGAATCCCATTAAGGACTGGGAGCACCCAACCCATGAATGCCTTAAAGCCTTTGTGACTCCTTTTCTGAGACCGATCGACAACCCTACACCATCCAGCCTAGGCCCCAACCCTACTTCCTAAATCCCGGGCCAGTACCCTCAGCCCTTCTTTTGACAAGCCCTTGCAGAACCACCAACCGCAGCACTTAAACCCTAGCCCCAGGCCCTTCAACCCTAAACCCTAAACCCTAAACCCTATAAAACCCTAGCCAGGTGCGCTTGGACCTTGGCCTTCGCCCAGGAGATGATCACCTTGGCCTTTGTCTGTACCCTTGGCGGGCAGTTAAGGACCAAAGGAACCCTAGAAGGTTTACTAGGTAGGCCCTTGACGGGTTTAGGGTTTAGGGTTTCTGGTTTAGGGTTTAGGGTTTAGGGTTCAGGTTCCCTTATACTAGGATGTCCAGTAGTACCCTTATTCCCTTTTTGGGGGGGTTTAGGTTCCCTTAGAATCCCCTTTAAGCAAAAAAGGGGCACCCTTTTTAAGCCTTGGTTACTGGGCAGCCTAGTTGAAATATCGTCTTTTCCCTTATTGGGTTTAAGAGGATCATATTGAGGAATATTGTTCAGAGGGTCTTAAGGCCCAAGGGCCATCCTAGTTCAGGGTTGACATGCCCTAGTAAGGACCATAGTGGCATAGGGCATATATGATCCCAATTTTGGGGTTCACTGGGTTTCCAAGTCTTTGTTGGTTGTCCACTTCTAGGGTTTTCAAGAAAGGTCTTGCTTCGGAATACGTTACGTTTTAGGGGATCCACGAGGATCTCAGAATGTAGGACTGTATCTTCCAGAGGGTGTAACCCTAAACCCGAAACCCTAACCCTAAACCCTATACCCCAAACCCTATGCACCCTAAGCCTAAAAACCCAAACCCCCTTAAAACCCTAAACCTAAAACCCTGACTCCTAAACCCTAAACCCTAAGCCCTAAGCCCTAAACCCTAAGGCATGCTGGGGATCCTGGCCTCGCTCCTGGCGGGTATGGCGCGCAGCGATCTCCAGCCGGTGACTCTGTCCCAGAGTAGGCCCTTGTTAGGGTTTAGGGTTTTGGGTTTTGGGTTTTGGGTTTAATCCGAGCTCTTGTTTAATTGGTGGGCCCCCCCCCCCACAATAAGGAATGCAGGGTTCCGCAATAGTTGGACCATGACCCTGCATTGATTCTTTATTAAAAACAATAAGAGTGTATTGAAAGCAATAGGAATGTATAGAAACACAGATCGAAATTGCAGGTCCGAAGACACAAAAAAGGCCTACGATCAGATTTTGCAAACCCCCCAAAAAAACATCTTTAAATGTGGGGGGTTATGTCCATACCAAATCCACCGTAATGGAAAGTAGTCTTTCGGCGGGCTTCCGGAGAAAAAAATCTTTAAATATGGGGGGGGGGTTAATTCAACAGGTGCTCGGATTAGGGTTTAGGGTTTAGGGGTACTAGGACCCAAGGCTAGTTGGTTTTCTTGGGTCTAGTTACCCTAAGCCCCAAACCCTAACCCTAAACCCTCTTGGGCCCAGGTGACCACTTCAGAGTTCTGGCTCGTGCGGGCGCCATTCTCCCTGCATGCAGGCGGATGGGGAAAAAACAAAAAGCCGAATAAACTCTTCTGAACCCCTATAGGCCCTCATAAACCCTCACAAGCCCTGTAATCTCGTAAAGTCTTAGAAGCCCTTATAATCTTTCAGAAACTTCTGAACCCTTGTAAACCCTTGTAAGCCCTCATAAACTCTTATAAGCCCTTATAAACTCTTCTAAGCCCTCTTAAGCAGGAGAAGTTTGAGTTTGAGAGAGGCTTCAGGATTTAAGGGATCCCTCCTTAAGACCTGTAAGTTTCCATGAGGTTGGATCATCGCGGCCAGCGCGGTGAACCTCTGCGTCATGGCCGATCGCCTTCACGCGGCGCCCTCGACGCAGCTGGCGCTGGCCATGCTCAGCTTCGCCGCCGTCGTGGGCCTGGCGCCTCGGCTGGAAACACTTGAGCAAGAGAGCTGGAATCATATACCCTAAACTCCAAACCCTGAACCCTATATGTGTGTGTATAGAAATATGTATATACCCTATACCAGTAGAATCCCTATCAGGGTATAAGAACCCCTAAACCCAAAACCCTAAACCCTTTTGGGGCTTCATTTGGTCCTTAGAAGGTTCTTAGGGTAGTCACATGGTCCCTTCGGAGCTATGGGCCCTTAAATGAGGACCCCTTGTATACCCCACATAACCCAAGGGCCCATACTCCAGAGCCCTTTAAAGGAGGTAAGGGGCCATCTCAAAGGACCATGCAGCCCTAAACCCCAAAACCCTAAAACCCAAAACCCTAAACCCCTAAACCCTAAACCCGAACCCTAAACCCTAAACCCTAAACCCTAAACCCTAAACCCTAAACCCTAAACCCTAAACCCTAAACCCCCAACATGTGCTACTCTTAGAAAGGTGAGCATTCTCAGCTTTGCACCCCGGGGCGACGCCATCGTCGGGTTGGTGGCCTCTTGGGCCCTGGCAGGACCGGCCGGAAGAAGGCTAGGGTTTAGGGTTTAGGGTTTAGGGTTTAGGGTTTAGGGTTTAGGGTTTAGGGTTTAGGGTTTAGGGTTTAGGGTTTAGGGTTTAGGGTTTAGGGTTTAGGGTTTAGTCTAAGCTGTCCCTTGCCGTTCTGCCTCGCGCTCCGTACTACCTGACAAACACCCTTCTGCATGAGCACGGGCGTCATGCGGCGATGCGAAACCCACAGCGCGAAACGGACCCCAGCGCGAGGCTGAATGGTCGACCGAGCTTTGTTTTGAGAGTTGGAGTTCTGTTTGAGGCAGTAGAATGCTTCGGATAGAGTTGAAGCCTGTCAGTGACCGTTCTGCCTCAGACACCGTTCCACCTGACAAAAACCGTTCTGCAGAGCGCACACGTTGCACGACGATGCGGAACTCAAAACGCGAAGCAGAACCCAGCGCGAGGCGGAATGGTTGTGGAAACCTTAGATTTAGGGCCGAGGGGCCGTGTGGGCAACGACCCTGGAGGTTGTAGCGACATCTGCCTGCTATAGAGGTTTTAAGGTGCCCTTTGGGGGGGAGCGCGGGTGAGGTTTAGGGTTTGGGGTTTAGGAGGTAGGGGGTGTGGGTTGTGGGAGGGGGGGGGGGATGGATGATTGCGTAGGGTTCCACCGTTTTCCGGGCCCTTGCTTGAAGAGGGCTCGGGCTGCTGCTAATTGTATCATTGACTGCAAGGCATGGAAATTCTAGGACCGGGAGCAGGCCCTTATTTGCTTTGTTAGGGTTGGGATTCCAACTCCCTTAAGACCAAAAAGGGTGCGCTTTTTATTCCTAGGCTACTCTTGGGTTGAGTGAAAGATGGAGAAGTGACCTGCTGCCAGGAATCCGTAATGAGCTGGTCGAGGTGGGGCTGCAACCGTTCTGAAGCATTTGGCATTTGGGGGGTTTACGAAATTAGGGTTTAGGGTTTAGGGTTTAGGGCTTAGGGTTTAGGGTGTAGAGTTACCTTACTGAGGTCATTGTCTTATAAGGGGATCCTACTATTTGGGGTTTACGTTGGGGGTCCGTTATCTTGGTAAACCCCCCATTTGAGAGGTTGAAAGAGGTTTGCTGAAGACACGCCGCGTCCGTGACTTCATGTTTCTTCATGGCCCGACCTTGAAGGACCAATTCAACCCTTTCACAATACCCTATGAAGGATTCAAGCTTGGGATGTTCCCCCCTTCTACCAACAGTCCTTCATCGGGATTACAAGAGGGCGTACTAGAATCATAACTAAGGACGTTTAGCAGAAGGGGGGAGCATTCCCAGATACTAGCAGTATAGGGTAAATGGGCCCAAAATCTTAAGGTTCATTTGGGCCCCAAGGGGGTGGGTCCTGGGAGGGCGATAGCGGGCTACAGAGTCGACGTGGTGCGCCTCGCGAGAGGCCCGGAATCTGAAGCGGCCCACCCGGTTCAACTTCTACGACTGGCCCGACATGGCATCTCAGGCTTATATTTTAGGGTCTAGGGTAGGGTCTAGGGTCTAGGGTCTAGGGTCTAGGGTCTAGGGTCTAGGGTCTAGGGTCTAGGGTCTAGGGTCTAGGGTTTAGGGTTTAGGGTTTAGGGTTTAGGGTTTAGGGTTTAGGGTTTAGGGTTTAGGGTTTAGGGTTTAGGGTTTAGGGTTTAGGGTTTAGGGTTTAGGGTTTAGGGTTTAATTAGGGAGCACTCCGCTCAAGCAGCACAAGCGTTTTTGTGAGTAGGGCAGTGGACATCGGCAGCTCGGTGACTTGTGGTCTTTTTGAGGATATCCTAAATAGAAGGCGCACTGTTTTAAAATTTAGGAATCGGGTTCAGGGTTTAGGAGGGTCCCCTAGGTCGCATTGCGAAGATGCCGAGGATCTGCAGGCAGTGCGCTTGACAGCGTTGGTCCTGAGCCTTGTGTGCTTGGCACTGGCTCTGGTGGCCACGTTGAGGCGACTGTCCAGGCCTAGGGTTTAGGGTGTAGGCTTTAGGCTTTAGGGTTTATAAGGGTTCATCGCAGGGGCCTGTTGAATTTTGAAGGTTTGGCGATGAGTGAATATCTCAGGGGGTGAGAGGGGATCACAGTCCCTAAGGGTCCATGTACCTAAAGGGGGAATACTTGGGGCCTGAAAGTGCTTCTTACATAGGGACTTGTGGGAAGTACACAATAGTGAGGCACGTGGACTGTTAGGGAGTGGTAGTTGTGTGAGGCTCCGGTATTGGGCAGGTGCTGAAGACAGTTGGTACATAGCCCTTAGGGCCTTAGGGTCCATGTACCTATGTAGTATATATTTGGGCCCTAGAGCTGCTATAGGGGAACCCGTTCAGGCCCAAGTATAGACTATATATATATATGTATACATATATATATACATATATATATATGTACATGCATTATATATATATATAGATAGATAGATAGATAGGTACATGGACCCTTAGCATACAGGCAAAGCGCCAAGCAACGCCTCAACAGCCCTTAGCTGCTCCAAGTGAAGAATGGGCCCCACACCCTGAGCCCTAAACGCTGCACCCTTAGCCCCAAGCCGCGGCCAATTCGCCTAAACCCTAAACCCTAAACCCTAAACCCTAAACCCTAAACCCTAAACCCTAAACCCTAAACCCTAAACCCTAAACCCTAAACCCTAAACCCTAAACCCTAAACCCTAAACCCTAAACCCTAAACAGGAGGAAGGCGGCGAACATGGAAGACTTGGCCATGGCTCTCAGGGTCTGAGCGCCGGTCTGAATTCGGAGTTTTGCGAGTTTTTTGCACCTTTTGCGGCTTTTTGCTCGAAGAGCAGCCCACCTGCACAGAGATGCGGTTTAGGGTTTAGGGTTTAGGGTTCAGGGTTTAGGGTTTAGGGTTTAGGGTTTAGGGTTTAGGGTTTAGGGTGACCCTGTACAGACCATGGGACCATGTCAGACAGGCCTGGCGTGTCGTGCCTCCCGGTTTTCGAGTGCCTCCGCGAAGCACAGGCAGTGTGGGCGCTCCAAAGGTGGCGGTAGCCTCTAGGGGTTTAGGGTTTAGGGTTTAGGGTTTAGGGTTTAGAGTTTCTCTTTGTAAAGGCATATATCACTCGCCCTGACATAAACAAGAGGATCCCTGAACCCTGAAGACGTTCTGTGCTCAACCAAGCTAGGGTTTCGAACCCTGAGCCCTAAACCCTAAAACCGAAAGGGGGTCTAGGGTTTAGGGTTCAGGGAACTCTTCTCTCTGAACCCTAAACCCTGGACCCTCTAGGAGTTCGGGACTGGCGGTTTTGGCTGCTTTGGAGATTCGGGGGCTGAGGTTGGTTTAGGCTGGCCGTGGCATCCTGGGGTTTAGGGTTTAGGGCTAGGGTTTAGGGTTTAGGGTTTAGGGTTTAGGGTTTAGGGTTTAGGGTTTAGGGTTTAGGGTTTAGGGTTTAGGGTTAGGGTTTAGGGTTTAGGGTGTAGGGTTTAGGGTTTAGGGTTTAGGGTTTAGGGTTTAGGGTTTAGTGTTTAGTGTTTAGGGTTTAGGGTTTAGGGTTTAGGCTTTAGGGCTGGTATCCTTGGCATAACCCTAAACCCTAAACCCTAAACCCTAAATCCTAAACCCTAAACCCTAAACCCTAGACTAAATAAACCCTGGAAAGCCCGAAGCCCAGGTGGTGGCCCCCACTCCGTCTACGACAAGGACGGGCCGCACCTTGCCAAGGAGGCCTGGGGTTTTGAGGGGGCGCCACCGGGTCTAGGGTTTAGGGTTTAGGGTTTAAGGGGTGGTCTGGAGAGTAAACTCACCCAAAACCCAAAACCCTAAACCCTAAACCCTAAACCCTAAACCCTAAACCCTAAACCCTAAACCCTAGCCCTAAGCCCTAAACCCCAAGCCATCAAGCCGACCTGCACATTTTATGGGTTTCTTAAGGGAGGGGGATTCAAGGGTTCAATGGGTTTAGGGTGTAGGGGGTAGGTAGCAAGGGAACCGATTCGGGAACCTTGGGTGACATACCCCCTCCCTTAAGAACCTTACAAACCTTTCATCATAAGCTTTATCGACCCATTTGGCCCACAAGCATTCTAGATGTCGACCCCATACGAGAACCCTGACAGATCTTAGATACAAACCCTAGACCCTAAACCCTACAAATCCTAAACCCTATAAACCCTAAACCCTAAAAACCCTAAAAACCCTAGAAACCCTAAGAACCCTAAAACCCCTAGAAACCCTAAGAACCCTAAAAACACTAAAAACCCCTAAACCCTAAACCCCTAAACACTAAACCCCTAGGCCTTGGTTTGCCATCCCTTGAGGGGTTTAGCGCAGGGTTTAGGGCTTAGGGTTTAGGGTTTAGGGTTTAGGGTTTAGGGTTTAGGGTTTAGCACTAAGCTGCACAACGTAAGCCTGTGCCGTGAAGCGCCCGGGCCTCCCCTGGAACCGGCACAGGGTTTTAGGGCTTGGGGTTGTAGGTCTTCGGGTTTGAGCGTTTTTAGAATTGGGCTTTATAGGTTTAAGAGTTTAAGGGTTTAAGGTTATAGGCTTTTTGATTTTTAGCACTTTAGAATTGGGCTTTATGGGATTAGGGGTTTAAGAGTTCAAGGGCTTACAAGGTTTGATGGGTTTGAAGGCTCAAGGGTTTGAGTCCATGATGTTTGGTTTTGGGATTCTTACAACTTTGGCCCTTTCTGCAACCCTAAACTATACGGAACATGCACTCTCTTCCATACTCTGGGGCTCGGAAACTAGATCAACCTCCGATATGGAAGCTGCCATCATTAACATCGAGACCGTGTAAGAGGTCATAAAAATGGGTTTACGTATCCCCGCCGACTGAGCCCGAAGCCCTAAGCCCGAAGCCCTAAGCCCCAAGCCCGAAGCCCTAAGCCCTAAGCCCCAAGCCCTAAGCCTAAGCCTAAGCCTAAGCCCTAAGCCCTAAGCCCTAAGCCCTAAGCCCCTAAGCCCCTAAGCCCTAAGCCCTAAGCCCTAAGCCCTAAGCCCTAAGCCCTAAACCCTAAACCCTAAACCCTGAACCGTACAAACCCTATGAACCCTAAAAAGTGGAGCCCTCAATGCCCAGATCTGGAGCTACATCGATGAGAACAAGCTGGCTGCGCCAAGCCCAGTGGGCTTTTTGGGGTCTAAGGTTCACTAAACCCTAAACCCTAAACCCTAAACCCTAAACCCTAAACCCTAATTTAAACCCTAAACCCTAAACCCTAAACCCTAAACCCTAAACCCTAAACCGGTTGAGGCTCACCCCCCCCCCCCCCCCCCAAATCCCTAATCCATGACAATCCATGATAAAATATTCTTGGAAATTTAGTACATATTTGATGGGGACCCTCAAGAACCTATAGGACTAAACACAGTAGGAATACTGGGGGGGGTGGGGGGCGGCGGGGGGTTCAGGTTTAGGGA
>CAJNDS010002357.1:667830-740330 GCA_905221605.1 Symbiodinium natans
AACCCTAAACCAGGCCCCACTTCGGAGGGAGGATTTTGCAGGGTGGCGGGGTCTCCTAGGGTGTGAGGGTGGCCTCGAAACCTTAGAAAAGGGCTCATGGGTTAGGAGCCCAAGGGTTTAGGGTTTAGGGTTTAGGGTTTAGGGTTTAGGGTTTAGGGTTTAGGGTTTAGGGTTTAGGGTTTAGCTCCTGGCAGCGGCCAGAACTGGTGTAGGGGTGCAGAGAGAAGTGGGGATTCAGAGTGCGGGGTTTAGGCTCTTGCGCTCCAAGAGGTTAGGCCTTTTTGGGTGAAGAGAGTTTAGGGTTTAGGGTTTAGGTTTTAGGGTTTAATGCGGGTTTAGGGTTTAGGGTTTAGGGCTTGGGGATGTAGTAGGTTTTGAACTTTGTAGCAAGTTGCCACGTCGAGGGCATCGCCGGCGAGAAGGTTCCGGTGTGGATGAGCCACGGAGACAAGGCCCGAGAACCCAACCCTCCTTCCTGTAACGGATTAGGGTTTAGGGTTTAGGGTTTAGGGTTTAGGGTCGAAGCCCTTAGCCCCGAACTCTGGTCCTCGTTTGCCATCATTTCCCAGCTCCTCCCCCCCCCCCCCCCCCCCCCCACCGCCCACCCCCACACCCCCCCCCCCACCCCCGCCCCCCTCCCCCCCCCCCCCCCGCCCCCCCCGCCGCCCCCCCCCCCGCCCCCCCCCCCCCCGCCCCCCCCCCCCCCCCCGCCCCCCCCCCCCCCCCCCGAAACCCTAAACCCTATTTGCATGTTCATGGGGATTTAGAACATAGAAGTGCAGTGATTCTTGGGGTTACATGTACCCTGAACCTCCAAGTACACCCTAAACCACATAAACCCTCTAGGCTATTGGAGCCCAAAGTCCATTAGGGTTTAGGGTTTAGGGTTTAGGGTTTAGGGTTTAGGGTTTAGGGTTTAGGGTTTAGGGTTTAGGGTTTAGGGCCATGTTGGGGCCATATTGGTCCTACGTGCAAAAAAGAGGGCCATGCTTCAGATCAACCCCTCCTCTGAAATCTTGAGCCGTGAGAGCATAGTAAGTTAGGCCGTGGGGAGTTGCCGTGATTAAGGGCATAGGGGAAATGACATTTTTAGAGTTTAGAGTTTAGAGTTTAGAGTTTACGATTTTGGGTTTAGGCTTTTGGATTATGTAGGGGGTTCGGGCTGTAGGGTTTGACGGTCCATACTTGCGGAGGAGGGTTTAAGGTTTAGGGTTTAGGGTTTAGGGTTTAGGGTTTAGGGTTTAGGGTTTAGGGTATCAGGTGACCCAGCTCCCTCCTGGCTTTGTATCCATCGCCTACACCTCCAACACGGAGTACGCGGCCGTGGAAGATCAGGCGGGATTTAGGGTTTAGGGTTTAGGGTTTAGGGTTTAGGGTTTAGGGTTTAGGGTCAGGGGTTACAGTTCATGGTTCAAGGGGGTCTGGATTTGCTTTTGTGTGGGAGGTCGAAGGTCTATCATCCTGTGAGGGCGTAGGGTGTAGGGAACGGAGTGCAGTGCTACTGCGGGGGAGGTGTCTTTAAATTCTCACAGGGATCCGGATCTGCTAAATCGTACACCCTCCCGCGGTAGGGGTGGGCTTCCTAAAGCCCAAGCCCTCGGCTCTATCAGAGAGGGACCATGGTGGTGTAAGGGAAGGGAAGTGAAAGGGCCCGAAATTCCGCAACCCCTCAAACCTCAATACACCCCTAAGCCCGAATAATCCCGACGCCCTAAACCCTAGAACCTACCACCCCCCAAACCTTAAACCCCTAAACCCCTCTGGAACCCTATAGTCCCTAAACCCCCAAACCTTAAAGCCCTAAACCCTAATATACCCGAAGCCCTAAACCCCCAAACCAACCCGAAAATCCCTAAACCCCCAAACCCTTTTCCTGCAGGCGCGCCACTTCTATGGGGTGCAGTTTCATCCGGAGGCTCGGGCCCCACCCTGGTTTTGGGGTTCAGGGTTTAGGGTTGATAGGGTTCATAGGGTTTAGGGTTCAGGGTTTGGGATTTATAGGGTTTAGGGTTTAGGGTTTAGGGTTTAGGGTTTCGGGTGAGCCCTAAACCCTCAAGGCGCCAAGCCTTGGGGGTGTCATAACAGAACCTAAAACCCCCAAGAAGGGTTGAAGCTCGAAAAGAAGCAACTTCGAAGAGTCCTACGAATATATAAAAGTGTTAACTTTTCTTGGGGCCAGGGTATAAAGAGCCCCTAAGGGGCCAGTTTCGGTTTTGTGTTTTTTTTTCCCGTGGGTGGATCGAACTAGAATGTGTAGACGTTGTCAGGGTTTAGGGTTCAGGGTTCAGGGTTTAGGGTGTGGGGTCTAGGCGTTTAGGGTTTAGGGGTCAGGGTTTAGGGTTTAGGGTTTGGGGCTGAAGCCTAGAAGCCTTGAACGGCTGGACATTGGCTGTCCCCTGAGCCCCCGCAGGTCACGCACACTCCCAGCGGTGCCGCCATGATCAAGAACTTCTGCCTGAAAGTGGTGGGATGCGGTGACCTGAGTCTGAGGGGTTTAGGGCTTACCCAAAGGCTCCAAGGTAGTTCCTTTTTGGGTTAAGTATAGGGGATTCCAGTATACTACCCCGAAAAGGTACTACATAGAGCCTTTGGGTATAGGGTTTCGGGTTTGGAGTTTAGAGGGATTTTTGCTGGGACGCCGAGCAGGAGCCCCCCTTTTTTGGGGGGTTTAGGCTTTAGGCTTTAGGTTTTAGGCTTTAGGTTTTAGGCTTTAGGCTTTAGGGGGGTGTGGAGGGCCTTTTAGGGTTTGCCGTAGCAACCCCGAACAAATCTCCACTTTTCGAATGTGGCATTATTCAGGTCGTGCCTTTCTAAGCTTTGCAGCAAGGGTCTTCTGTACGACCCTAGTCGGCGTTCAGTTGGGCAGTGATAGCAGAAAACCCTCAATCCTAATCCCACACAACAAGGCAAGGGCGAGTGGAACATGCACGACTTCTGCCAGAAGCAGATCGACGGGACCTGAGCACGAGAGGTTTTCTTCCCAAAGCCCTCAGCAGCCCCGAATCCCCAAACCCTCAAGCCCGAAAGCTTAGACCCCGCAAATCTGACCCTAAGGGCCCACGTACCTTATTATTCGATAAAAGTCCTTGTATAGGAAGTGCTTTAAGGCCCAAGTATTCCCTATGTAGGTACCCTAAACCCTACACTCTAAGCCCTAAATGCTAAACCCTAAACCCGATTCCCTATTTACGTACATGGACCCTCGGGGTGACGGACTCTAAACCCTTTAGGGCAAGTCCTTCTGGAGAAGCTGTTGAGGGTTTAAGGTTCAGGGTTCTTCTGGGTTTCTAAGGGAAATAGCTTCTTTTCTGAGCCGTTGCTTAGAGCTCGTGTTGGGTAATTATAAGGGGAATAGGCTATTTCTGGGAAATTGCTCAGTGTTCCTGTGCGTTTGTACTTGGGGTTCCGTCGGGTTTACAAGGGAACTAGGCTTTATTAACTGAGAAGTTGCCTAGGGTTCCTTGGGTTTACAAGGGGAATTTGTTCTTTTTCGAGAAACTATTCAGGGTTCGGGTTCTGAAGGAAATACGTTTGTTTTTGAGAACTGCTGTCGCCGCACCTACCCAACAAAAGCCTCCCCCAAAGACGTAGCAGAACCCGCCCAGTTATGATTCCAAAGCGCGCTTTACGGCAAAAAGACTCTACTCATAGGCGTGTCGCCAGACACTATAACGCCCTTAGGTATTCTGCACACATAATTGTTTAAAGCCCAAGGGGATATACAAAATGTAGTTTTGCTATTATTAAGGATCTAAGGGGAGTGTAGGACATGTGATTGCTCATGTCACTGCCTGAGTAGCTACCAAGTGTGTAGATTTAGCAACGATGGGAAGTTACCAAACCCCTACTGCAAATCCGACTTCCAAAGTCCTCAACACCAAACACCCCTAAACCCTAAACCCCAAACCCTAAACCCTAAACCCCAAACCCTAAACCCCAAAGCCCAAACCCCAAACCCGTTGCATTTGCCGTGTGGCGCCCTCATAAGGACATCATCATGAACAAGCTGGAGGCCAGACCCTTCCTGTGAAACGCCTGTTGAGTTCCGGTTTATATCCCCCAGCTCTTTACCCTGTACCTTCTCAAGCCTATAGCCCCGTAAACCCTACACACCCTATGCACCCTGAACCCTATAAACCCTAGATGCCATAACCCCAAACTCTATTTCCTAAAACCCCTAAATATCAACCGTTCTAACTTATGAAGGCCGGCGGCCTCTTTCTCTGTTACCCTTATACCTTAGTATAGCCCCTAGATACCCCAATACGAACCCCGAATACAATGCCCCTCTAAAACAGGAAACCCCTACTTCAAGAGACCACCACATATAAGTTACAACTTGAAGCCCAAAGGTCTGCACCCCAGGGGTCGGAGCTTTTGAGTGGGCATCTTGCATCATCACCAAGCCCAGAGGTCCTTACAACACCAGCCCACCCGCAAGAAGGGTATACCCTTACCCATTTAGGGTTTAGGCTTTAGTGTTTAGGGTTTAGGGTTTAGGGTCTAGGGTAGTTTAGGGTCTAGGGTAGTTTAGGGTCCAGGGTCTAGGGTCTAGGAGGGTCTAGGGTTTGGGGCTTAGGCTCCCCATTCTCTCTCTCTCTCTCTCTCTCTTTCGCGGTGCGGGTTCATGATTTTCCCTGCAGATTGCCATTTCAATCATCACCGTGCACGCCATCATGGTCATTATCGTCGTTGTCGTGGTCATCGCGATGGTCATCGTCGCAATCTTCTCCCGCGTCGGCCTCCTCATCCTTCTCATCCACCTTACTGTACCCCACGACACGACAATCCCTATTGTCAGAATTTGTAGATGGGGTATTTCACCCATTTTCGCAAACCTTCATCGTGCTATGGGTCGTCAAGGCTCATGTGTTTCATGGGCTCGGCTAGGGGCTTAGGGGTTTAGGGTTTGGGTTTTGGTTGCAAGAGACTGTGCTGGGGAGGACAAGTACGTCGTGGGCGCCGTGAGCGGCGGCGTAGACTCTTCCGTTGCGGCAGCACGCAGCCCAGAGAAGGGAGGGTCCTCAACCCCGAACCTCAACCCCCAAACCCTAAAACCCGAAAACCCTATACCCCTAAAGCCTAAGCCCTTAAACCCTAAACTCTAAGTCCTAAACCCTAAACCCTGAACCCTAAACCCTAAGTCCTAAACCCTAAACCCTAAAGCCTGAACCCTAAAGCCGGTTGGGGTTCTTACACGACCCCCCTTGAAGGCCTGACTTTTGGACCCTTCAAACGTCACTTGCAAGGCCGGAGGAGCGCACCCTTAGGCACGTTTTCCTGATGGACCCTGATATGGGCAGTTCCCTGACTAAGGCTAAACCCTAAACCCTAAACCCTAAACCCTAAACCCTAAACCCCAAATCAATATAGCTTGGCTTTCTTCTGCCTGGCCCCTAGGACTTTAACTTTTTGGGTTTTTGTAGAAGCCACAAGAAGGAGCCCAAAAGTCAAACTTTTCGCAGGGGTTCAGAAGTCAGCCAAGATAGCTAGGACCGGGAGAACTTTTTTCCTTTTTAGGGTTGGGGTTCCCTTATGAATCCCCTTAAACCAAAAAGGGTGCCCTTGTTATTGCTAGGTTTCTCCCGGGTCTAGATAGGGTTGAGGTCGGAAATGGGCCAGCGGTTCGGGTGGGGGCTTCAGAGCCGGTATTTTGCAGCGAAGCCTGAGGCATTGGTCCACAAAGCGATTGGCCTGGGGGCCCCAGTCTCCCACGGTTTGGGGATCTAGGGTTAGAGTTAGGGTTTAGGGTTTAGGGTTTAGGGTTTAGGGATTAGGGTGGAGGTTTCAACTTTAGGGCTTAGGGTTTAAAATATCAGGGCTTGGCTTGTTTCCTGGGTTCAGGGCGAAGCTCTTTCGGGCTTGCGCTTTTGGAGGGGGTAAGGGGTATAAGGAGGGACCCTAGAAGGGAGCCTTAGTCCTATTCCCCTATATAACCCCTATACATAAATAAAGATATATGTATATATATATATATATGTATGTATGTATGTATATATATATATACATATTTATTTGTTTATTTTTGTTATTTTTTCATTCATTTACACCTTATATAGTCCCTATATGCCTACGCAGCCCCTAAACAAGACCCCCAAAGTAACCCTCTTAAAAGGCACCTTAGAAGGGTTCCTCCTTCAGCCCCTCTGGAAGTGGGGCATCCTGTTTCTTGGCCCCTTAGCCCTCAGCCCGAGACCCTAAACCCGAAGCTCAGGGAGGGTTTACGGTTTAGGGTTTTGCGAGTTGCGTTTTTGGGGTTTAGGACTTTTTTAAGGAGCTTGATTAGGACTTCTTTGGAGCTTGAGGGAATTTAGGGCTTAGGATACTCAGCTTTTAAGGCTTAGGAGGTGTCTACTTATAATTTCGGCTTTAGGTTTTACAACGTCGGGCGAAGAAGGACAGGTGAGGGTTTATCTTGCAGCGTCTCGCAACGGGAGTTGGGAATAGCCTTATACCCAGACCCTAAACCCTAACCCGAGGCCCTAAACCCTCAACCCTAAACCAGTCAGGGTTTAGGGTTTGCAGGGTTTGGGGCCTTAAGGTTTCGGGAGTTGAGTGTTCGTGTCCCTTCAGTGGGTTGAGATTCCTAGGGCTCGGGAGCTTTGGCGCTTAGGATTTAGGGCTGAAGTAGTAGGGATAGGCCGGATATGTTCATGAGGTTTGGGCTTTTGGGACTGTTCAGGGTTACGGTGTGGGGCTTCAGGGTTTAGGGTTAGGGAGGTAGGTCAGTTAGATGCTATGTGTGGATTTATAGGTTCAAGGGTTAGGCCTTGTAGGGTTGGTGGGCTTTCGAATTTAATTTAGGATTTCGGGTTTAGAGTTTAGGGTTTAGGATCTATACAAGGCGTATATGCTTTGTAGAAGTAGGGTCTAGCCTTCCTGTCATGGGGCGAGCGAGCAACGTCACTGGAGCTGGCTGCAGCCGAAATAGCTGCTGGAGCTCAAGGGCTACATCTCTCGCAGAGAAAGGCTTGGCAGATGTGGGTGCGCATGACCAACACCGGTTCTGGCGCCCCATAGCTTGTCTCGAAGTGAAGCTGCTCTTGGGCCAGTGAATTGGATGAAGCGGCTCTTCCAGACACAGTGCTATCGACCGTGCCAAAACCAAAAAAAAACAAAAAAGGCAGCCCAGCATGACTTCACCAGCCGACCTCTACAGAGTGACTCTCTCAGAAGATCTAATGCCTAAACCCTAAACCCTAAACCCTAAACCCTAAACCCTAAACCCTAAACCCCCTGCGGGGTTTCGAGAGCTCACCCAAGCCCTACGCCCCTAAAGCCTCAAACACCCTGAAGCCCTGAACCCCCTACATCCCTCATGAAGCCTCCGCAACGCCCGATCCCTGAAAGCCCTAAACCCTCGACCCTAAACCCTAAACCCTGAACCCTAAACCCTAAACCCTAAATAAACCCTAGACCCTAAAAGGCCTAGAATGCTCGTAGGGCTTTGGAGGTTGAGGTAGAAAGGTTTCTAGGCCTCCCTTCTCCCTAAAGCCGAAACCCTAATGCCTCAATTAGAGTGCACATCAAGTGGCCCTGGTAATTGGGTTTAGGGTTTAGGGTTTAGGGTTTAGGTTTAGCCTGGACCTGAACCCTAGACCCCAACCCCAAACCCCAAGCCTTAAAACTCAAACCCCAAACTCCAAACCCTATCAGCCAACCTCCAAGGAGATCGCTTCCACCCGTTCATGGTCGACACCGGCCTGCTCAGAAAAGATGAGGCGTTGTTAAAAGATAAGAGGCGTTGTTGTAAGGTTTAGGACTTAGGGTTTAGGATTTCGGGTTTAGGGTTTATGTAGGGTTTCGGATTTGGGGTCTGGGGCTATTGCGTGCTTAGGGGGGTTGGACTTTCGGGCGTAGAGGGTGT
Organism: Symbiodinium natans; assembly: GCA_905221605.1. Classification (NCBI taxonomy): domain Eukaryota; class Dinophyceae; order Suessiales; family Symbiodiniaceae; genus Symbiodinium; species Symbiodinium natans. The sequence continues at coordinate 675,698 of CAJNDS010002357.1, forward strand.
AGGGTTTAAGGTTTCAGATCTCAGGAGTGCCCTAAATCCTAAACCTTAAGCCCTAAACCCTAACCCCTAAAACCCTGAAACCCGAAACCCTAAACCCGAAAAGCCTAAACCCTAAAGCCGAAACCCTACCTTCTTCAGCGACTGAAGGAGGGATACCCTGTGGGAAGGGAGCCGGGATCTGCTACAGGGGCTGGCCAGCAACCATATCGTAGTTTAGGGTTGTTGGTTTAGGGTTTAGGGTTTAGGGTTTATTCTCAAGGGACGGTATAGAGAGACCCCAAACAAGGAGACCCCAAACCGTAAACACCAAACCCTGAACCCTAAACCCTAAACCCTAAACCCTAGACCCTAGACCCTAGACCCTAGACCCTATACCCTAGACCCTAAACCCTAAACCCTAAACCCTAAACCCTAGACCCTAAACCCTAAAAATTGGCCAAGATCCTGAAACCCTTGCAGCGTCCAAGCCCTATAGCCCCTGAGCCCAGCCACTACACCCCGATGTTCGTGAGACCCCTGAGCCCCCAGCTAGGGTTTGGGGTTTAGGGTTTAGGGTTTAGGGTTTCGGGTTTCGGGTTTCGGGTTTCGGGTTTAGGGTTTAGGGTTTAGGGGTCAGGGTTTAGGGTTTAGGATTTTTGGGTTTAGGGTTCAGAGTTCAGGGTTTAGGATGGTCTAGGGTTTAGGGTCTCTCTCCTTGGTAGCTGCGCGGCCACGCATTTTGCCATTTTGAGATTCTGGCTTTCTTGTCACCAAAGCACCCCCCCCCCCCCCCCCCCCCCCCCCCACCCCCCCCCCCGCGGGACCTCCGCCCCCCCCCCCCCCCCAAAAAAAAAAAAAACACAAAGCAAGAAATAGCAACATAAGATTAACAAGAATGATAATACTCAGACCCTTATCGTAAGGTGCTTGCTAGGCTACCACGAATCACAAACCCGAAGATCCCTGAATAAAAATCCAAAGACCTCCCTAAAAAAGCCCCACAGGTCCCAGCAAAAAAGACCAGAGATCCCAACAAAATCACCCAAAGACCCAAAAACAAAACCCAAGGATCTCCCCCCCAAAAAACAGCCAAGATCCCAAAACAAAAGCCCCCAGACTCCCAAACAAAACAAACCCCTAAACCCTAAACCCTAAACCCGAAACCCTAAACCCTAAACCCTTAACCCTATATTCGATTCCGGACCAGGCCAAGATCGTGAAGGAACGTCTCGAGAAGCACATCCCAGGTTTGAAGCTGAAGGTGCCAGGAGTGTTTGGGGTTTAGGGTTTAGGGTTTAGGGTTTAGGGTTTAGGTCAGAGAGTTGAGGGTTTAGTATTTGGGGCTTCGAGGTTTGCAGGGTATGCGGGGTGTTGGGGGGGAAATCCTTAACCTTGACCCAAAGCCGTAAGCACCTGAACCCTGAACCCTAACCCGTAACTTCGCGCCCGAGTGTGCCTCCTTATTCCCGCGCTGCTCCTTCATTGTGGGTGATGTTTCCTTCCCACTAGATGAGGGTTTGGGGTTTTAGGTTGTTGGGAAGCTCTGTCGGCAACGACTTCAAACTTCCTGCTGTTGTTAGAAGGGGGTGTAGGCCAAACTGTCCTAAACCGTCAAGCCTCGCCCATTTCTTTGGGATCACTTAGGCTCCCGTATTCAAGTTGAGTCTAAGGGTATAGTTACATGGGCCCTTAATATGGTCGCTTGCCTCCTTGAAAGGGTTCTGATGTACTTCTTTTGTATAGGGTATATAAGGGGTATACAAGGGGTCCCCTTTACTAAGGGACCATGAAACTACCCTTAGATTGAGGGAACCAAAACGAGGGTGTACCTTCGGGACCAAATTAAATGAACCCGAAAAATTGGGATCATATACCCTACACTGCTCTCGTCCCTCTTAGGACACATGAACCATAAACCGTTAAGGGCTTACTTCCCTAAACCCTAAACCCTAAACCCTAAACCCTAAACCCTAAACCCTAAACCCTAAACCCTAAACGGGTGTGAGGGCCAAGTCTCCGGAAATGCCATCCATACTTGGAGGTTCATGGGTACTTATCCCCCCCGGGTTTATGAGGGCTTAGGGTTTAGGGTTTAGGGTTTCGGGTTTCGGGTTTCGGGTTTCGGGTTTAGGGTTTAGGGTTTTAGATCTTAGGGTTTAGAGTTGAGGGTTAGAACCTTTATGAGTCCACATATAACCTGCTTCGGGGAGTTAGGGTGGGCTTACAAGTACGGTTCTAATTCGGGTTATAAGTGCCCATGAACCTCCAAAACCCTAAAGCCCTGTTCATGGGGGGCTTCCCAAATTGGGGATGACTACTTGTTAAGCTGTCCGAGGGTCCTACAGTAAACTCCAGAAAGTCGGAACATGGCTTAAAGGTGATTAAAACTGGGGCTCCCTCTAGTATACCTTTTAAATTTTGGGGTGTGGGGATGGGGATGTTCCAGCTGCTTGGAGTTTCCTGTAGATATAAAGAAGGGGTTCTAGTGTTTGGGAGGTTATTCGGGGCCGCTACTTTGGGAGACACGCTGACGGTCCCCGCTCATGCCGCCCTCCACCTCAAGGTTAGCTACAGCTTGCCTCTGTCTGATGCATTCACGTTTCTTACCATGCAGCCTCTGCGACTCCTCTGTGCCTTGTGGGCTGCTGCCCACGGGTACCGTTTTGCGGAGTCCGATGCCCGCGGCGCAAGTGTAGAGCCACGCCTGAAGTTCAGGGCTTCGGCCTACTCGTGTACATATGAGTCGTTGTGGTTTTCTTATCCTAGGGTATTCAGTTGAAAGCCCTAGACCCAACAGCTGAACCTGCAACCTTTGCCAAGCTAAGCCGGGCCCCAACAACCAGCACAGTAAGGCCGGTGTAGATGCCGTCTTCCCTGAGGGGCCTTTAGGATGTAGGCCCTCTTAGCTTGGTTCAGTGTGGCGAAGACAGGGCTTAAGTAGCAGTTTAGGGTTGCGGGTAGGTTTAGGCGCACCACGCATGGTGAGTTGTGGCTTACGGTCTTGGCTATATATATATATATATATATACACATCTACTGTGAGTGCTTGGAATGATCTTTTAATGGCGGCCAGGATCGAGGTTTTGCTGGGGCTCATCTAGTCTGCCGTAATATGTTCAGTTACGTTGATGAAGAAGAAGCAGGTCGTTGCAAACGAAAAAGGCAGCAGTTGGGGCCTTGGGTCGTGTTTGCAATGTTTATTGCTTGTGTTCCGAAGCCACTTGGAGACTGTTTTGTGTTTTGAGGAGGAAGTTTCTGTAAGAAAGAGGCATGTAGATAGTGCCGACTCAAGAAAGAAAAGAATGTATATATAGAACTCAAGTCGGCAGTGGATTCCGGGAGGGTGGGGTGATACCAAGTACATATGAAAGGGGCCTTGCGAATGGGTGGTTCAAGCCAACCGTAAGCCCTAAACCCTCAACCCTATAACCCTAAGGCCCAACCCTATACCTTAAAGACACCTAAACCCGAGTCCCAACAATCAACCCCAAAACCCCCAAGCAACATCTTTGGATCTAAGAACTCCACGGGCTCGAAGCTGTCGATTCGGGCGTTCACCTGGCGTGGATTCGCCGACTACGCAAAGTTTGATGTGGCGTGGCCTACAGGGGGTGTAGTGTAGGCGTTATTAGGGGTTGAGGGTTTAGGGGTGTAGGGGTTTTCGGGGTGGGTTATTTGGATTCTAGCGTGTAGGGCGATTTTGATCCCTAAACCCGATGCCCTAAAATCGGCCGCAGGGTAGTAAGCTTCGGGTTTTAGGCTTGCGGGAAAGCGTTGCGGCTCTGGCGCTGTGTAGCAAGGCTTCTTGGATGTCGTCTCTCCGGGTTTGAAAAAACAAGGCCTAGAAGGAAAAGACCGAAACTAAATATGGTGAGGGGTCCTGAGTCTTAAGCCGTAAACCTCAACGCGCTTCGGGGGGGGGGGGGGGTAGACTGTATGCGGCTTTCGGTTTGAAGTACCCATGCTGCTATCTGCATGAAGTCGACCATGAAACCTAGGCTATTCGGTTTGGGGTTAAGACAGTTTAGCGCCTTAGAGTAAATGGGTCATGAGACCTTGTTGGATTCATGTGGTCCATAGGGCAAACTCCTTTGTAGCTGTGCCACTTCCCCGAAGCCTCAACCCTGCCCTGAGAAGCTACAGAAGATTTTTTGGTGTTTTGTTGAAGACTATCGCCATCAGGACTTCTTGATGTCCTTCAGTGAAGGGTCTCCCATATAGTACCACTAAGGCCCAAGTATACGACCCTAAACCCTAAACCCGAAACCCTAAACCCTAAACCCTAAACCCTAAACCCGAGGGACTTGCAAGCATGGAGAAAAGCCGGGATGTATCTCCAGTGCCGAAAACCAAGTACTCCCATGGGTACCCCAAAATGTGTTTCTGATTTCGACCTACCCTATAGACCCCAACATGAACAGTCTGCTATAAAATTTAGGGCTTAGGACTCAAGGCAAGCCTACGCCTGTACCGTTCACTAAACCTACACCCTCCACCCTCGCCCTGAGCCCGAACCCATCAGACTCGTCAGGTCAAGGGCACTGGTGAGGTCGCCGCTGCACCGCAGTTCACGGATCTCTGCCCCCCCCCCCCCCCCCCCCCCCCCCCTCCATAATAAACGCGGTTTCGGCGCCCCAAAATTACTGGTAGTTTCAGCGTTCTCGGGTTCAAGGAGCTTTCAGGGGTTTTAGGGTTTCGACTTTTTTGGGGTTCAGGGTTTTGGGGCTTGTAGAGTCTGGGGCTCAGAAGTGTTGCGTGGGTCAGATGGATGTAGGGTCTGAGCTTGTAGGGATCTCAAGCCCTCAACCCTAAGACCTTTAGGGTTAAGGCTTTCGAGTTTAAGGCTTAGGGTCGTTGATGGAGAGGTGGGACATCACCTCTTCATTCTGAATCCTTTAGGCGTTTAGGTAAACCAAGAAGCAAGCCAATTTATTTTACTGAGGTAGAGAATGCTGTGGCTTGTGACACATATGATTTAGAACCGTACAATCAACAAGGAAACACATATTTCCCAAATCATGAATCCTAAACATACACACTAAGCTGGCAGAAGCTTGAAAGTGTCAGCCACATATACATAAATACGATTCTTATATTTACATTCAATATTCATACCAGGTCTTTTAAGAAGTAAAGAAAATCTAAGAAGAACTAGACCCTAAAGGTTGCGGGCTCATATAAATATAAATAAATAAACAAACAAATATATATATATATATGTAAATTGTGTTTCATATCCCTAAGGGTCCATGTACCTCATCATCATATACTTGGGCCCCAGAGTCCCTCTATAGCAGGTCCCTGAAGCCCCCTTACGTCCCCAAAGCATTCAACTCCCCAAAAACCCGAACACCTTTTGAAAGACCCTGGGTTGAGGGTTTAGGGTTTAGGGATGTTTAGGGTTTAGGGTTTAGGGTTTAGGGTTTAGGGACCCTAAACCCTTAGCCCTTCTCTCCCGTCTACGCCAAACCATTCCAGCCCAGGCTGTGGAGAAGCCCTTCCTTTCGCTTCCCAACCCCACGCAGCCACTCGGTCTGGGATGGTTAGGGTTTTGGGTTTTGGGTTTAGGGTTTCGGGTTTAGGGTTTAGAGTTAAGGGTTTAGGGTTTAGGGTTTAGGGTTTTGGGGGGCTTCTCGGTTTGCCAGGGACCGGTCTAGAGTTTCGGGTTTGAGAGACCAGATGAACCCCAAAAAACATCATCCCTATACTTCAGCCCTGTTCGGGTATATATACATATATATATATATATATATCTATGGATTACGTAGATCATGAATCCTTTCAGTGTTCATTTAGTCCCCCAAGGTATGCCCTAAGGGCCCAAGACCGCAAACAATAAGGCCTTTTGGGCCCCGAAACTCAGATGAAAAGCCTCAAATACTGGGGTCGCGGGCCCTTAGATATGGGAACATAATTAGAATGAAACGTAGAAGGAATAGAACCAGGAATACTCCTCAAACTATGTATAAAGGGATCCTTAATATGAGTGAAGCAGAATTCCTTCATGAAGGGGTGTTGGTCTCGTTGCATCGCGCATCTTGCCTTCGCCCTTGTCCAAGGAACAACCCGTGCAAGCTGCTTGTGCACAAGGACGCGGTGCACAAACTCATCCAGCCCTCCTCGGTGGGAAACCCGGACTTTTGTTGTTGCAATCTCCTTGTGCGTTTTATAGGCCCGAAGTCCTGAGCTCTTTTAGGTTTGGGGTATGGGGCTGGTTCTGGTGGTACATGTTCCTTTCATTTGTAGCGTTTGGGTTTCAGCAGCTGGGATAGTTGGGACCACGGTGTAGCTTTGGGTACACGGGTTCAGGCTGACAGGGCTCAGAGTGGGTTAGACCCTTAGGGCAGTTGCATGGCCCCTTAATATGGTCCCTTAGCTTCTTTAAAGGGTTCGGATGTACGGGCCCTTGGGTTGTATAGAAGGGGTCCCCTTTTGAGGGCCCATATGAAGGGACCCTGTAACTACCCCAAGATAGACAAGGGCTTGTACAGGTCTTTCGAGGGTTTAGGGTTTAGGGTTCAGGGATGGAGTTTAGGGTTTGGGGTCTCCTATGGACAATGTTGTTGGGGCCACAGCGGTTGACAGATGGAGCTGTAACCCGTCGAGCCTGACGCCGCTGAGCTTTTTCCGCCCCTGGAACCCCTAAACCCTGAACCCTAAATCCTAAACCCTAAACCCTAAACCCTGAACCCTAGTTAAACCCTCAACCCTAAACCCTAAACCCTAAACCCCAAACCCTAAACCTGAAGCGTTAAGCCCGAGGCTCCATGTACCTGAATACGAAGACTGGGCTTGAAGGCACTTCCTATGTAGTTTCTTTGGGGCCCAAGTATGTAATGTTGAGGTGCATGGACCCCTTAGGGGTAGATCCGAACCCTGAACCCTGAACCCTAAACCCTAAGCCCTAAACCCTAAATCCTAAACCCCAAGCTCTAAACCTTTGCAGACGGTCAAGAAGCACCTGGTCGCCATGATCAAAGCCTCTCAGCACCGAAAGTTTGCCTTATGAACATGAGAAATACACTTACGTAGGGTTTAGGGTTTAGGGTTTAGCGTTTAGGGTCTAGGGTCTAGGATCTAGGGTCTAGGGTCTAGGGTTTAGGGTAGAGACGACCCGACAACAGAGGGACCTTGTTCAAGTTTAACATTTAGCTTGGGGCTCAGGGTTTGGGCAATGTGTTGAAAACATCAAGCGTAAGGGTCCCATGTTGGTAAGAATTGCCTGTTTTTGAGGGCCTCTTACGCCACGGTCCATCCCTTGAATCATTCAGAGGGCCTTGAGAAGCATGTGATGGCTTCAGGTTTGGGGTTTTGGGAGTCTCACTTCCCTGAGGCCCACAAAGAACCCGAAATCACCAAACCTAAGCCCGAAAGGCGAACAAAACCACTGGACCTAGTCCCGAAGAAGCCCGAGACCCAAAACCAGAAAAACCCTAAATCCGAAACCGGAAACCCTAAATCCGAAATCCGAAACCCTACCCCCAAACCCAAAACTTAGTCATAGTTGGGTAGCATTTAAAAATTTTAAGGGTACTTAAACCCAATAAAGATTTAAACAAAAAACACATTTTTTCAATATTATCCCAACCATGAACTAGAAAAGAGGGAGGTCTGAGTGCTTCTAGCTTTACGTGGCTTAGGCGGCTTCAGGGCCCTTTCGGCGCATGGGATCCCGAGCCCAAAAGGTTTTAGGGTTTGGGTGTTAAGGGTTTTAGGGTTTAGGCGGTTAAGGGTTTAGGGTTTAGGTTGACCAAATCCCAGATCCTAAACCCCACACCCTAAACCCTCACCACCAAGCCTTTTTCCTGGGTGGTCCAGAAACCGTACCATCATGAGTCTTTCTACGTGACAGGAACTCTCTTGGCAAGGAACCCACCCTCGGGACCCCAACCGCCTGTCTAACCTTCCGGAATCTCCTAAAAGAGCCTTGAAAGCCTACTTGTGCCACTAAAGTTTAGGGTGTTCGCGGCCATGCACAGCAAGTCACGGTTCAAGACATTCAAGACAAGGGAGTGAGTTTCAATCTCGTGGGGGTAGCCTTTTTTGGGAGGTTCCTTCAAAAAAGGAATGCCGCATGTTGATGAAAATTGGGGGTCGGCGGATCGCAAATTCAATTCAAAATCTTGTTGGATATATGTGTGCCGGGATTGCAGGCACAAGATACAGTAGGAGCCTCACGAAACAATTTGTCCATGTCATCCCGCTACACCTCACTCAACGGGGGAATTCTAATTCGATTCCTATAACCCTCGACTCGAAACCCTAAAACCACTTAAGCACCTCTTGTACCTACAGGCTGCTCTAGGTACCCTAAACCCTTATCCCTGAACCCTAAACCCCAAACCCGAAACCCTAAACCCTAAACCCTAGTGCCCAAGGCCGCCCTGGTCCAGATTTGCAAGTTGACCTTCGCGAAGCCACACGCCACCCGACGCACGGTCGGGCTTGCTTCTGGTGTTGGAGCCTTGAAAGCTCTCGGATCTGAAGAACCTAAACCCTAAACCCTAAAGCCTAAACCCTAAACCCTAAACCCTAAACGCTAAGCCCTAAACCCTAAACCCTAAACCCTAAACCCTAAACCCCAAACCCCAAACCCCAAACCCCAGAACCCTAAACCCTAAAGCCTAAACCCTAAACCCTAAACCCTACACCTACACCCTATAAACCCTAAACCCTATAAACCCTAAACCTTAGTTCCTAGCACACCACAAGCCACAAAAAGGGAGGAGCTTTAAGGTGTTGGGGCTTGGCTTCTTGGAGGGTTTTGGGTATTCCGAGCTCTTTGGGTTAAGTGTCGGGAGTCTGAATTAAGGTTTAGGGTTTAGGGTTTAGGGTCGTAGGGATGAAGGTCCCCTAAACCATAAGCACTACTGACTGCATGTATCTGCTATTTTGCTGTAGCCTCTGTTCGTTGTTGTTGGTGAAGGCGGGGCCGCTAAAAAACAGGTTATTGGGTTTAGGGTCAAGAGCGGACAGCGAACTTCAAGGTTCTGTGTGTAGTTCGACTCTGATCTCAATATGAAGCAGGGTTTATATTACCGTTTTTGGTGAGTGTATATAAGGTTCCTTGTTAAATTTGGTGAGTGTATATACCTGGTGTCCTTTTGGGGGTACAAGAAATATAAACCCTACTTCATATGAACCAGCCGCAAACCTGAAACTCTCTTACTTGTACTACGGCGCCAGACCACCCTTCATAGGCTCCAACCCAAGACGCCAAGCCCTTGTGGGTTTAGGGTTTAGGGTTTAGGGTTTAGGGTTTAGGGTTTAGGTTTTTTGACCCGCAAATCTCTAAACCCCCAGCCCCGCCCGAACCACCCAGAAAGCTGTAAACCCGAAACCTTCCACCGACAAACTCGACGAGCCAAACCTGGAACCCTAAACCCTCAACCCTAAACCGTAAACCCTCAGCCCTAAGCCCTAAGCCCTAAGCCCTAAACCCTATAAAACCCTACACGAGGCGCGCATCTACCACTCGATTACGCTGAAGCGCTGCGCGGCCCTCGAGTTGGGTGAAGACCCCCGTCGCCGCAAATTTTGTGGTTGCCTTTTCGTTGGGGTTTAGGGTTTCGGGTTTCGGGTTTAGGGTAGTTAGGGTTTGGGGTTTGGGGTTCAGGGGGCTAGGTTCATTTTTGGGGGGTGAGGGGTGGGGTATTTTAAGGCATGCGTTTGGGTGTTTTTTGGTTTGGGGATTAAAGTCTGGCTTTCTGGAATTAAACATTGCGTTGTTAGGAGCCCCTTGGGAAGGATTAGGGGTTGACGGTTGGGGCCGAGGGCTTTGGCAGTTGCAGGTCATTTACATGAATTTGTTGGTTCTTTCAAGGTGGTACTTCAAAGCAGGTTTAGGGTGTAGTTAGGGGACCCTAAACCCTAAACCCTAAACCCTAAACCCTAAACCCTAAACCCTAAACCCTAAACCCTAAACCCTAAACCCTAAACCCTAAACCCTAAACCCTAAACCCTTCATAGGGTTTGGGGTTGCTTTGAAGGTCAATGAACACCAATCATCCCAGGAAACTAGGTTCCTAACCCTAAACCCTAAACCCTAAACCCAACCCTAAACCCTAAACAGTGTTACCGTACCCAGGAAGCCGGGCGAATGAAGGCATTGAGTTCGACGGTGCAGGATGAGGAGCTTGAGAAGGACCCGTTGCGAGATCAGGCTCTTCCTTAGGGTCTAGGGTTCAGGGTTAGGGTTTTGGGTTTGGGGTTTGAGGTTTAAGGTTTAGGGTTTGGGTTTGGGGTTTGGGGTTAGGGTTTTGAAGCCCTAAACGCTGAACGAAGTGGAGCCCAAGTTAATTCATCCTCGCCCGTGAAATCGCCACTCCCTGACACAGCCTCCGAGACACCAGTTCCGGAAGCCCAAGCAACTCAAGAAAGGCACACGTTGAGAGTTTGGGGTTCCGGGTTGGTAGTTTAGGTTTTAGGGTTTAGGGTTCCGGGTTCAACCCTGGTTTAGGGTTAAGATCGTTTCGGGAACGAGACGAGAGCGCCTCACGTCAAGGGCATTGGGAATTCTCCGATGAGAGGACCCTAGCCCTAAACCCAGAAACCCTAAACCTTACACCCCAAACCCTAAACCCTAAACCCCCAATGCATGTAGCAGCTCCCCGAATCGAACTTTTGCTTGACCCTAGCCAAAAACCGCAAACCTTGCGCCTTACGCCTTGGGATGTTCCTTAGGCTTTAGGGTACAGGGATGTCCCCAGTCCTTAATAGGGGTTCTAGTAGGGGGTACTCGAATCCCTATTAAAGATTGGTCGTAGAAGGGGGCCGTATTCGGGGTTCCGAACAGCGGTGCCCTTTTTGAGGGCCCCTTTAAGAGGATTCTAGTCCATTTGGGTATTAATGGCGGCACCCCTAGACGGGACCCTAGATAGAAGGGACCCTGTATATATACCTTGTCTAGTCCATATAAACCTAAGTAGCCCCTAAATAACCCCTCAAGAACCCCTACGGTCCCTGAGAAGGGTCCCTCCTTTAGTCCCTTGATGATCCCCTGAATCCGCCCACCTTCCTTTCAGGAGCACCACGACGAGGTAGACGACGCAGACAATGAGGAGGAGGCCGGGGTTAGGGATCCTACCCCACCTTATGGTTTCCAGCACCTAGCTTCATACATAAGAGATAGAAATTTTGAACCAGAGAGCGAGCGAGAGAGAGAGAGAGAGAGAGAGAGCGGGAGAGAGAGAGAGAGAGAGACCTCAAGCTCGGGATGTCCAAAACGCTTTCCAACAGGCTACACCCCTAAACCCCTCAACTCCTAATCCCCTAAACCCTAAGCCGTAGCCACAAACCCCTAATCCCGAAAACCCCTCAGCCCAGAACTGGATGCACCAGTACTACGCTCTTGCCAAGACCCCCCCCCCCTCCCCCGACAAACAAAGAGCAACGGTGAGACAAATCAAGAATGAGTTTAGAGTTTAGGGCTTAGGGTTTAGGGTTTGAGTTAAGGGTTAAGGGTTCAGGGTTTTGGGTTTAGGGTTTAGGGTTTAGGGTTTAGGGTTTAGGGTTTAGGGTTTAGAGAACCATCTTAAGCCCCCCTGAGAAGCGCAGGAGACTCTCAAGGCCGACGGGGATGGAGACGCCGTCGGAGCTCTGCAGGCGCCCCTAAACCCTAAACCCTAAGCCCTAAGCCCTAAACCCATTCTTGATTTGTTGTGGGCTGCAAAGTTTGGGTTCAGGGCCGATCGGAGCGTTTCAGAGTTGAGGGATTTATGTGTTGAAGGCCCCTGAAGCACAAAAGCCCCGATGTCACATCCCCTAGTTACCCTACACCCCTAAAACCCCAAACCCCTAAAGCCCTAAGCCCTCCAACTCCTACAGGCCTAAAACCCTAAACCCTAAAACCCCAGACCCCTGAACCACTAAACCCCTAAACCCCTAGACATCTCAAGCCCTAAGGCCCCGAAACCCCTAAAACTCTACCAGCTGAACCACTAAACCCCTAGACCCCTAAAACCCTATATCAAGCCCTAAACACCTAAACCCTTTAAACCCTAAACCCTCGAACTTTTGCTCTAAGCCCTAAGCTCTAAACCCTAACCCTAAACCCTAAACCCTGAACCCCTAGACCTTAAACCCCTCACCCTAAACCCTAAACCCTAAACCCTAAACCCTAAACCCTAAACCCCTAACCCTAAACCCTAAACCCTAAACCCTAAACCCTAAACCCTAAACCCTAAACCACCCTCAGCATGCTCTGGGCTTTAGGGTCTTATCAGGACAGCATGTCCTCGGCCGTGACCTCGCCCGGCAGCTCAGAAGTTCTGAGGTTTAGGGTTCTCAGGGTTTAGGGTTTAGGGTTTAGGGTTTAGGGTTTAGGGTTTAGGGTTTAGGGTTTAGGGCGAGGGTGTCAGTGTTCTTGCGTTCACTATAGTTATGATTGCTATTTGCAGTTTTTGCCGCTAACATTGCTATTGCTATTTTTGGTGGTAGGAGGGTTTAGGGTTTGGGGTATTTTAAGGGTTTAGGGCTTAGGGGTTTTTAGGGTTGATGGTTTTTTGGGTTTAGGGCTGGGTTAGGGTTAAAGTTTTTTTCAGGGATTAGGGTTTCTTTTTGGGTTTAGGGATTAGGGTATTTTAGGGCTTAGGCTTAGAGTTTAGTAGGGTTTAGGGTGTAGGGTTTCGGGTTTAGTGCTTCGGGTGTAGGGTTTAGGGACTCAGGGTTTCGGGTACAGCTGTGAGGCGACGAAGCAAGGGTTGGACAGGGCCCTGTCAACCGCGGCGCGCAACTCCGAATCGCGGAGCAGAAGGCCAGTGCTCTTCGAGCCCGACTTCTGCAGGCCCAGATTCGGCGACGCAAGCTGCACGAGCTCAGAGAGGCACAGCGACGAGGCCCGCCCGTGAGTAAGGTGTTTTTTCCCCGTGTTCTGGCAGAAGTTCTCCAGACTGCTTCTCCGACTACGACGTTTGTCGATCGGACGAGAACTTATGCACGATGTTGCCGCCCAGAAACAACGCCTTTCCGATAAGTATATGCCTAAGCCCTCAACCCTTAACCTTCAACCCTAGACTTTGTTGTCGTGGCTGGGGGGGGGGGTGGAGGGGGGAGTTCCCAGACTGTTCGAGAATGCCTACACCCTAAACCCGAAACCCGAAACCACATATAAGATGCCTGTAGGCTAGGGTTTGGGGTTCGAGGGTTGATCCCGCTTACGGCACTACCCCCTACACCAAACGCCCTATAACCAAACCTCAAACCCCAAGGCCTGAAGACCCCAAACCCTGGTCCCTAAACTCTGAACCCTCAAACCTAAGCCATTAACCCTTACTACTGTTAGAGCTAGACACACTCACCTCGTCCTCCACATGCGCATGTATGCAGACATCGCTACTTCCAGCAACTGAGACAAGGTTTCGTGCAGGCCACTCTGCCCCTATGACGAGCTTGGCAGGTCCCTGCTGAACCCCACACTCTGAACCCTAAACCCCGGGCCCTTGACCCTTACTAAGTCCGACACCGTATAAACCCTGCAATTTGGGATGTTCCTCCTTATCCTGACACCTGGATAGGGATTATAGCACCCCTATTAGAATGCCTATGATATAAGGACTGTTAGTAGAAGGGGGGAAAATCCCAACCCTAAACCCTAAACCCTAAACCCTATAAGCCCTTAAATATCTTTCCTTGGAGCTGCCATGTTAGAGAGGTACTCCTGCCTCGCGATGGAGGGGCCTGAGTTGCCACTCGGCTTCGAAGTGGGGGTTTAGGGTTCAGGGTTTAGGGTTTAGGGTTTAGGGTTTAGGGTGTAGGGTTTAGGGTTTAGGGTTTGCGGTTTGCGGTTTAGGGTTGTACGCTGTTTCGGCGTTCCGCCAGCGAATCACAGACTTTTTGGTGAGCATGGCCACGCAGTTGCGTTCATAGTCTCCTGAATTTGGACTTGATTCTTGACAACCCTAAACCCTAAACCCTAAACCCTAAACCCTAAACCCTAAACCCTAAACCCTAAACCCTAAACCCTAAACCCTAAACCCTAAACCCTAAACCCTAAACCCTAAACCCTAAACCCTAAACCGTACAGTAAACCCCAAAAAGTTGGAAGCCTTTTTAAGGACAAATAGTGCTGGGATTCCCTATACAGTACTCTTAGGGATTGAGGCTATTAAGTTTCCAACTTTTTTGCTTTACATGAAACCCAAAAGAACGATGCTGCGGAGATTGTGATTTTAAAAGGGGTATCGTCGGTATGTAGCGTTATGTAAGCCTCCCTTCCTTGCATTGTGTGTAAAGGCCCAAGCCTCATACACAGTAAACATAGCGATATTTAAAAAAAAAAATATTGTGAACAGCATGAGACAAATAAACCCACAAACCATCATAATTACAACAAGACTAAAAATTGACAAATGCAAAAAATGGCTTACGGGCGCTTTCTAAGGCCATAAACGCCGGCCAGCCCGACAATTCTATAAGCCCTACTAGAAGTCCCCCAGCGATGAGCCTGCTACAGCGCCGTTATCCCCAAACCCTCTAAGCCCTACCACAAAACCCTAAAGCGTAAACCCTAAACCCTATTGCGATGGCCTCTACATTCCTAACACTTAACCCCTATGGACCCTTACGAAGCCTAAGCCCTACGACCTCCTGGTTCCAGCCGGGCCGACGCCAGGGACAAGGGCCTCGCGGTGAAAAACACCGACGTCAGCGTCTTCCGAAACTTCCGGCTCCTGGGTGGCTAGCGTTTGGGGTGGAGGGTTTGCTGTTGAGTGTTGGGGGCTTGGGGTTTGCATTAAGGGTTGAGTGTACCTTCATAGGGGGAAAAAGACAACCTCTACAACTCCTGCAGATTTGAGGTATTATGGGTTTTTTCAGACCTTTCCGAGGTTCTCAAGACCTGCCTCCAGAGAATATGTGAGTTTAACATCCCCGAACACCCCTGCCCCCCTAGCTAGGAGGTTTCAGTGTAGTGCTTGCCTATTGCTGCAAAATTTGGGGGAGGGTCTGTGTGGGGTGCACCAGCAGCTCCGCGCCGGCTGGAAGTAGAATTGCTGCCTTCGAGTCAGTTTTTTGTCTCGTTCGATACGTACAAGGAGGGGCCCCCTAGTTATAAGTAGAGTTATAGGGACCCTAAATTGGGTTATAAGGATTCTAACCTAGGTCATAAGTCCCTTAACTATAGTTAGTATAGTAAGGGGGCCCCTCCTTGTAGCATGTTAGGTTGAGCATTGGCATAATGGCATCTCGCACAAGCCTCATGACCATCGCGCATACTCCTAGAAGTATCAGCCCAGGCACTCCTTCAGGGGCATGATGAGCAACGCCGGCTGCACTGGGAGGGTTTTTGCGGTCGAACAGACCTTTTGACGGATTTGGGGGGGGCGGGGGGGTGGGGGTGGGGGTTAGGGTTTAGTGTGTAGGGTTAAGGGTTGAGGGTTGAGGGTTTAGGGTTTAGGGGTGGGAGGGGTAGAGCTTGAGGGGGTGCTTTCGTGCGTTGGTGTGAGCTCAAGCTTGAGATACTTGTACCTAGGAACTGAGACAAGTTGAGACAGCAGGCG
The DNA here is from genome assembly GCA_905221605.1 of Symbiodinium natans. Classification (NCBI taxonomy): domain Eukaryota; class Dinophyceae; order Suessiales; family Symbiodiniaceae; genus Symbiodinium; species Symbiodinium natans. The sequence goes on from CAJNDS010002357.1 coordinate 691,174, forward strand.
ACTTTGTAGAAGGGGAGGCCGCCATCCGCTTTGATTGTAGTGACCAAGTATGTGACCTATACGCTACAACATGGGCTGTAGGATCCCGGGTTCTCACTGGGCTAGACTGCACTAAACCCTGTCTATCATCTGCCGGAAGCATCTAATCTAGGGGCCTTGGTAATTAGAACAGGGTTTTGGGGGCTCTGATACTATACTTATACAGGGACCATATAAGGGAATACTATTCGTACTTATGCCGACCCCAAAAAAAGAAGCATGTATGTGTAAGCTGTAGCTCGAACTCTCGGGAGAACCTTGGCCCTCCGCCCCCATCCGCGCTGAGCAGTAGCAAAGCGAATGTACGGAGTGCTTGAACATCAAGACTAGGACCCAGAGAAGGCCCTTATTCCCTTGTTTTAGGGATTGGGTTCCCTTACAAGCCCCTTTTAGCCAAAGAGGGCACCCCTTTTATTCTTAGCTTACTCCTAGACATAGTGCTTGAACATCAATAGCAGTAATGCGCCGACTGCACAAACCCATATGGCTGATCAATTGAAAGGCAACACCCCCTCAAAACCCGCTCGGCTCGGCCTGAGACCGGGCTTAGGGTTTAGGGTTTAGGGTTTAGGATTTAGGGTTTAGGGCTTAGGGTTTGGGGCGTAGGGTTTGGGGTTAAGGCTTTAGGGTTTAGGGCAAACCCCAAACCCAGAACTCCCAAACCCCCATGCCCTAAGCCGCAAGGCAGCCTGAAGGGAGGCACCATGGCCCGCCTGGCCAAGAAGCTTGCAGGCTACACGCCCCTAGCACGCAGGGGCGATCTCGGGATTTCGGGTTCAGCCTTCGATGTCGTGGTCCGGTTGAGGGGTTCCCGGGTTTGGGGCGTGGGGTTGCAGGCCTGGGGCTTGAGGGGCGGAGACTTATTCTCGGGTCCAATCTTCAGAGTTCATGTTTTGTTGGCTTCTTTGATGGATCAGTGTACATGGGCTTTTTTTGCATAGCTTGGTAGCCCAGTGGTACCCTTTACCCTTTTCTTGGTTCTGGTTTCCCTGAGTAACCAACCAGAAAAAGGGTGCCCTTATTAGAATATGGTTACTGGGCTACTAAGATACCTCTAAACCCTAAACCCTAAACCCTAAACCCTAAACCCTAAACCCTAAACCCTAAACCCTAGGCCTATTTGTGTTGAGGGTTTTGGTACGGTAAAGGTCCACGTCTGGGTGCATCGGCTCGTGAGGATCAGTCGTAGGTCCCCTCCGGCACCTGCCACCATGTTCGGAGGGTTCAAGGTTTAGGGTTTCGGGTTTAGGGTTCAGGGCTTAAGAATCAGGGCCTACGTGGTATAGCACCCTAAACCCTAAACCCCTAAAGCCCTCGAGGGGGGATCGGGAGTCGAGGGTTTAGGTTTGAGGGTTTCGGGTTTAGGGTTCAGGGCTTTTGGGCTGAAGTTTGGGGCTCATGAGGCCCGGACCGCCCGGACCCTAAACCCTTGACTCTCTTGGACCCTCAACCCTCAACCCTAAGGGACCTGTAGGGTTTAGGGATTAGTGGGGGTGTAGGGTTGTGTGGTGTTGGGATCCGGGGATTAGATTATAGGGTTCTGAAGAGAAGGGGGTTCAAGGGTGGTATGTAACCCAAGGTTTCCTAGTACTCCCCACAACTCCCTAAAGGCTCCCTAAGCTTCCCTAAGGTTTTCTAGGTACCTACCCCCCGTGAACCTCCCCTCCGTTAAGAACCCTATAACCAGTACCTTCGGTTGGCCAAGGCCCGATGTTTCAAAGGGTTTCCGACCTAAGGCATGGCGCTTGCCCACCTTTCTCCGACTGCCCGCAGTGGCTGAAGCCCGGCATTTTGTTGAGGACACCTTGTGTGGTTTTAGGAAAGTAGGGTTTAGGGCGGTTTAGGGTTAGGGTTTAGGGTTTAGGTTTTAGGGTTTAGGGTTTAGGGTTTAGGGTTTAGGGCTTAGGGTTTGCGAAAAAAGGGTACCCCTAAAATAGATCCCCAAATAGTAGCATTCCCCTGTACTGTAAGTTCCCCAAAGAAGGCACCCCCCCTAATTTCGGAAGCCGCCTTGCCTCTCTAGGAAGTTGTCCCAAAAAGGTTTAGGGTTTAGGGTTTAGGGTTTAGGGTTGAGGGTTTGGGTCACTCCCAGAACCCTAAAACGAGGTGGTCTCAGAGACATAGGGGTTTCTACTCGTGGCTGCCCTCTTTGCAGATGCACCAGTGGAACTTTATACCTTTTGTTTAGGGTTTGGGGTTTAGGGTTTAGGGTGTAGGGTTTTAGGGTTTAGGGTTTAGGGTTTAGGGTTTAGGGTTTAGGGTTTGTATCGCTTGCCTTCGCTGGGAGTGAGGATTCTTTCTGCTGGCCAATGGGTCTAGCACCCATTAGTACCCAGGATCTCTTGAGGGTGGTGCAGAGCCCTTCCTGTGCCTTTTCTGGCTGGTTCTTAGTAGGGAATGAGGGAATGAGGTAACCTGTATCATCACTTCATCACTTAAGGGGTATATATAGGGCCCTAATTCCCTATGAGGGAATGAGGTAACCTATCTAATCCCTTAAAGGGTATATATAGGGCCCTAATTCCCTCATTCCCTACGAAGAGCCAGGGGTTTTTTTCCGGGCTTCGCCAAAGTTCAACTTTCCATGCTTCCAAGCCCTCCCGAAACCCTGAGCCCCTCAACCTTAAACCCTTGAATTCCCAAACCCCAAAATCCTAACCCCCCCCCCCCCCCCCGTGAACCCCCCTAAACCTAAGAAGCCTCCTGAAATCAATGAAGTTGGGTTAGGCAACCTGCCTAAAAGCTGAAGACCGAAGCTTAGAAATTATTGGAGCCTTGAGGTTTCGAGTCCCCTCCAATCCACCCCAAGACCCCCTCCCCCCCCGCTTAACAACAGAACGCGCGCGCACACACTCACAACCCTAACCCTAAACCCTAAACCCTAAACCCTAAACCCTAAACCCTAAACCCTAAACCCTAAACCCTAAACCCTAAACCCTAAACCCTAAACCTAAACCCCAAACCCCAAACCCTAGCCCTAAACCCTAAACCCCAAACCCAGAAGCTCGAGCCTTGGCCTCGGCACCAAGGAAGCTGCTGAGGCACATTGCGAAGCCCGAGGATGTGGAGGGGGCGGATGCCTGCAAGGACGTTCGTCCCCCAGAATCTACCCCATCATCGGTTAGGGTTTAGGGTTTAGGGTTTAGGGTTTAGGGTTTAGGGTTTAGGGTTTAGGGTTTGGGGTTTAGGGTTTAGGGTTTAGGGTTTAGGGTTTAGGGTTTAGGGTTTAGGGTTTAGGGTTTAGGGTTTAGGGTTTAGGGTTTAGGGTTTAGGGTTTAGGGTTAGGTAGGGGTTGGGTAGGCAGCCTTTTTTCAAAACCTTTTTGTTCATATAGCATCCGACCATATCTAAACGGTTAACCTTACCTTTTTTGAGCCTCATCCCCAGAATCTACACACATCAAGCGCCTTCGTAAAGGGACCAGAACTAGGATCCAGAGTAGGCCCGTCTTCCTTTTGCTTTCAGGGTTTCGGCCTAAACCCTAAACCCTAAACCCTACAAGGTTTCTATAGCAAGGGACTCAAATGAAGGGCCCATACTTGGAATCCAGGGCCTTCGTACAGGGACCAGAAAGGTGAAATCGCTTGGCCTGGTGCGCTTTCAAGTTGAGAGTTTGAGAGCGAACCAGTCGCATGCTTGCAGGCTGCTGGTATCGCACTTGTTGTAGTGTTTTTAGGGTGGCAGTTTTGATACGAAAACCAAGGTCTGGGTTCTTAAGGTGTGACACCATAAGCTCAACCTGAACCCTGAAACCCGAAAATCCGGAAACCCTGAAAAATCCCGCGCCAGACTGCCAAAAGTCCTCAACTCTAAATTCCCACCTGGGTTTAGATGTTTAGGGTTTAGGGTTTAGGGATTGAGGGTTAAAGCTTAAAGGGTTTAGGGATTTAGGGTTTAGGGTGAGTGGGGTGAGTGGGGCCGGAGCCCTCCACCTAAAAAGCTCGAGCCGCGGAGGAGCACCTAATCAGCAAGGGCCTCATGGAGATGAAGGGCGTCAAAGGCAGCCGCAGCTCGGACGAAGAGCTGGCGCAGGAGGGTTTATACCAGGAAGGGGCCCCCTTACTATGCTAACTATAGCTAAGGGACTTCTAACCTAAGTTCGAATCCTTATAACCCAATTTTAGGGTCCCTATAACTCTACTTATAACTAGGGGGCCCCTCCTTGTAGGGGCTTGCAGGGTTTAGTAGGGCCCTGAACTTGGGTCCCCTGTGATAGAGCCCTTTTATACACTCTACATAGTCAGGGCCCATACTTCGGACGAAGAGCTCGAGGGCTTCGGTCGACTCAGGTGCTAGGAATCCTAACCCTAAACCCTAAACCCTAAACCCCCTGTTGCATGGTTCCGGGGTCTGTAGGGCAGGGCCAGGAGGTTCAGACCAGAGGGTTGGGTGCCATCCGCAGGGCCACGCCGAGTTTCTGAATGCTAGGTACCACGGGGTATTCTTCCGCTTCAGTCTTAGGGTTTAGGGTGTAGGGTTTAGGGTTTAGGGTTTAGGGTTTAGGACTACAGAGGCCCTTAATGTGGTCCCTTCCCTCCTTTAAACGCTTCTGAAGTATGGGCTTTTGGGTTGTATAGGGTATATAGGGGGGCTGCAAGGGGCCCCTTTTAAGGTCCCATAGGGACCATGAAACTACCTCTGGAACTCCGGAAAAGAAGGCTGAAATGGCCCATCCTCGTACTGTAGGCCCTTGAAACTTGGGGTATGTTAGGTTTAAGGTTTAGGGTTTAGGGTTTAGGGTTTAGGGTTTAGGGTTTAGGGTTTAGGGTTTAGGGTTTAGGGTTTAGGGTTTAGGGTTTAGGGTTTAGGGTTTAAGGGGACCATGTTTAGCAATCCTTTTCAGAGGGGTTTATGGGCCATCCTAGAATGCTAAAAACCTATAAATATATGTGTGTGTGTGTGTGCGAGCCAAGCTTGAATCTTAAGGGACTGAGTTTTACAAGGACTTATGACCTAATTTAAGCTTTCGCACTCATAGCCCAAGTCAGGTACCTTCTAAATCCACTTCCAGCTGGGGGTGAGGAGGAGGGGGTCGCCTAAACCCCCACCTCAACCCCTAAACCCTAAACCCCAAATCCTAAACCCCAAACCCTAAACCCTAAACCCTAAACCCCAAACCCTAAACCCTAAAACCTTTCATCCCTGAAGGCTCCCTGACAGTAAACTACAAGGAGTGGCGGCCATCGACCTCAGTCGGCTCCATGTGAAGGGGATGGAGCGGGAGGTGCTTCTCGCAGAGGAAGGACTCTATATCGCCCTTGCGAATTAGGTTTTTTTTTTTTAATTTGTTTATATAAAACCCAAGAGGATATTAAAAATACGATGGTTATTCAGGTTGTAAGGGGAGTATAGGACTGGGCCCCTGGGGAGCGAAAGGGTTTAGGTTCTAGGGATTGGGGTTCAGGGTTTAGGGTTTAGGGTTTGTAAGGTTTGTGGGGTTTGTAGGGTTTGTGGGGTTTGTAGGGCTTGTAGGGTTTGTATAGGGTTTGTATAGGGTTTGTAGGGTTTGTAGGGCTTGTAGGGTTTGTAGGGTTTGTGGCGTTTGTAGGGTTTGTGGGGTTTGTAGGGTTTGTGGGGTTTGTAGGGTTTGTAGGGTTTGTAGGGCTTGTAGGGTTTGTATAGGGTTTGTATAGGGTTTGTAGGGTTTGTAGGGCTTGTAGGGTTTGTAGGGTTTGTGGCGTTTGTAGGGTTTGTGGGGTTTGTAGGGTTTGTGGGGTTTGTAGGGTTTGTGGGGTTAGGGGGGAGTTCATCATAGGGGCCAAGGGGTTGGTAGGTCATATCTCTCATATCCCGAAAAGAGTGTATAGAACCACCAGCATCTGTTCGGTGCGGCGGGGACCCTAAACCCTAAACCCTAAAGCCTAAACCCTAAACCCCAAACCCCAAACCCTAAACCCTAAACCCAAAGCCCCTCGGCCCTCATCCACTCACTCACAACCCCGTTGCACATGAGTCTCCAGGGGCCTGGGCCCTAGGGAAGTGGGCGCCGCCCTGGTCTGAGGGTAGTTACATCGTCCCTAAACCCTAAACCCTAAACCCTAAACCCTAAACCCTAAACCCTAAACCCTAAACCCTAAACCTTAAACCCTAAACCCTAAACCCTAAACCCTAAACCCTAAACCCTAAACCCTAACCCCTAAACCCTAAACCCTAAACCCAAGAGCCCAAACTAGGTACTTGGGGGCCAGCCAGGCAAACCCCAAGCGCCTTTGCGGCGTCAGGATCAAAGCTGAGCTTGCAGATCATCAATAACCTCGCAGCGTCCTGCCTCCTTTTAGGGTTTAGGGTTTAGGGTTTAGGGTTTATGGTTTAGAGTTTAGGGTTTAGGGTTTAGGGACATGAACCCTAAAAAGGTTTGGGGTTCCGCTGTATGAACCACCGACCGAAACCCTAAACCCTAACAAGGATTCCAGTAGTTCGGGTGTGATGGTCCCGATGTTTCGGGGTTCCCTTGGTCCCCAGCATCTCTTCATGAATGCGGTGGGGGATCTCAGTGAGGGGGCCAGCGTTTGGGAAACAAGGGTTTCCCTAAACCCTAAACCCTAAACCACTGAGGGATTCCTCGGAGCCTATCGTCCCATCATTGCGGCTCTTATGGGGGTTTAGACATCTGGAGCCGAGGTTTTCATGCACCGAGATGCGGCTCCGAGTATCGTCCTGACCACACTGTGCTCACGAACAACCCAACATCCTGGTAGCCCAGTGGTACCCTTCACCTTTTGTGTTTGGTTCTCGTTCTTTCATGAGGAAACCAACCAAAAATGGGTACCCTTATTTGGAGATGGTTACCGGGCTACCAACCTCCACTGCCCTAAAGCCTGCCCGAAGCGTTGAGCTTTGTTGCTCTGGCTCCCTGAATCGTGCCGCGTACCCTCGAACCTCAACCCGAAACCCTGAACCCTAAACCCTAGACCCTCTTTCATGTTCCTAGTTGTTGGTGTGGGCCCACAGAGCAGAGCTGGCTAAGGCACACACCGAAAACGTCACCAAGGTGACCTTGAAGCAGCGCGGCGATGCAGATGAGCCATCAGCCCTTATAACCCTAAACCGGCTACCTTTCTCATAGTGGGGTGACATTTTGCTTGTAAGTGTGCTTAAACTCAATAAGGAAAACCAAATTAAAGAGTTTAGGGTTTAGGGTTCAGGGTTCAGGGTTCAGGGTTTAGGGTTTAGGGTTTACCAACCATGAAGTAGTTACAGTCCAGAGGGTGTTCAAGATTTTTGGCAAGGCCTTGAAGCTTGGTTTAGGGTTTAGGGTTTAGGGTTTAGGGTTTTGGGTTGTTCTGTTTCTTCTGGATATAAGTTCCCTCTTAAACCCTAATTCTTAAACCCCAGAACCCTTAAACAAACTCCACTGGGCAAAACAAGCTCACTCCTATTTGTTCGGTTACTGGGAACTTCTATGTGGGCTACAACTACGCGTATACATGGTTACTAAGTTTCCTTGAACCTCGAAGAATCATAACCCCTAGGTCTGTTAGTATAAGAGGGAACATCCCAACATGATCCTTACACCCTGACCCCCCCAGCCCTAAAGCAGCCCCTGCTCCCCCAAAAGTGGCACACCACCTAGCCCAAAGGGTTAGGGTTTAGGGCTTACGGTTTGGGGTTTAGTGTTGAGAGTTTAATTGGACCAACTATCTGAGCAGGAACGTGCCCCCAAGATCCCAATCAGTTCAGGGCTTAGGGTTTAGAGTCCTAGGAGTATCCTTGCCTCCTAAACGCTGAACCCTCAGGGTTTAGAGTTTAGGGTCTAGGAATTAGGATTTAGGGTTTGGGAACCCCTACACTGTACCCTCACACCTAAACCAACCTAACAACCTCAACCCTCACGCCTCAACGGCCTCAACCCTCAAATCTCACTCTGAGGGTCCCTGGCACTTCCTACATAGGGACTTTGGGGCCCAAGTATAGAAGAATGGGTTTCGGGTTTAGGGCTTAGGGTTTAGGGTTTAGGGTTTAGGGTTTAGGGTTTAGGGTTTAGGGTTTAGGGTTTAGGGTTTAGGGTTTAGGGTTTAGGGTTTAGGGTTTAGGGTACATGGACCCATAGTGTTGACTCTGAGGCAGAGCAAGAAGTATGCCGAAGTCTCTTCTCCATGGTCGGATCTCAGCGCCGTTATCTCCCACCGCATTGAAGAGACATGGCTTGGGGGTTAGGGTTCAGGGTTTAGGGTTTAGGGTTTAGGGTTTAGGGTTTGGGGTTTAGGGTTTAGGGTTTAGGGTTTAGGGTTTAGGGTTGATAAAGGGCTTCGGGTGGCAGATGAAGCTGGTCAGGCTTTCATGTTTCACGCTCACAAAGAACGGAAGAGCGCTGAGCAGCTGACCCTTAACCCTAAACCCTAAACCCTAAACCACCTAAACCCTAAACCCTAAACCCTAAACCCTAAACCCTAAACCCTGAACCCATGGTTTATTTACTGTCCAAAGGGTTAGAGTAGTATAGGGTCTATGATCTCATCTTCAAGGTAATGCGCTGAGTAGCTGACAGTAGCTGACCCGGAGCCCTGAACCCTAGAAGATGTCATCGTTCATATGCTGTCATAAGGCATATGGGTTAGATTAGTATGGGGTCTGTGATCCCCTTTTTCGTGTCCATTTGGTCCCCAAGGTAGTTGACCGCAGACCCTAAACCCCCAAAACCTAAACCCTAAACCCGAAACCCCAAACCCTAAACCCGAAACCCCCTTCAACATCAAGCTGAGGAGTGCGCTGTCGAGAAGATTGGCGTTTTCAACATGGGCTTGAAGAGGATGGTGCTCTCAGTTAGCGCCAAGGGTTCGGGGTTCCTCAAACCCCGAACCCCAAACCCCAAACCCCGAACCCCAAACCCCAAACCCCAATCCCTAAACCCCAAACCCCAAACCCTAAACCTTACCCTACACCCTAAACCCTAAACCCTAAACCCTAAACACGCGGGTGGAAGGCTTAGGGTTGCTATCCCTCCACCAGCCACCCGGCAGGCGACTGAACTCGTTCCAGATTTCCGAGCGCTTCCCATGGAAGACAGTCTTCTTCAGCCGCTTGGATCCAGGGTTTATAGGGTTTAGGGCTTAGGGCTTGGGGTTTGTGGTTTGGGTTTTGGGGTTTGGGCTTCGTTGTTTAGGGTTTAGGGCTTAGCCCTGCAACAAGCGACCTAAGACCCTAAGCCCGTAACACCTGCAAAAGCCTCAAAGCCTTATAGCTGCGAACCTAAGCAACCGAAAACCCCGCCAAAAACCCCTGAAGCCCGTAACCAAGCCACAGCCTTCCTAAGTGCTGTCTGCCTGGATCCCTAAACCCTAAACCCTAAACCCTAAACCCTAAACCCTAAACCCTAAACCCTCATGGGATTCTGCCCAAAGGGCCCCTAAGGTTGCCCCCCTTGGGTTTGAAGGGGCCCTTTGTGAAGATCCTTTAAGGGAATATAGGGACCATATTCGGAGTAGATTCAGGGAAACCTGAAGGGGTAGAACCGTAGTGGCACGAGTTTAAGGTTTAGGGTTTAGGGTTTAGGGTTTAGGGTTTAGGGTTTAGGGTTTAGGGGTTTTAATCCCTTGATACCCAGACTTCTTATTGCAGGGTATCTTGGTTTTGGTGGTTCATACATTCCTTGGGCCCGAAACCTAACGTTTTGGTTTGTTGGTGAGAAAACAATGGAGGTCCTCCAATCTTTGGAACTATATATCTATTTCTATGATGCCCAGTCGTGTGATTTCTTCCTTTGGGGTTTAGGGTTTAGGGTAAACTGGAAGTCAGCCTCTCGCCAGAACATGTCGAGACGTGTCGCAGAGGGCAAGGCGCGTTCTGCAACAGAGCGCTTTCTCCCCCCCCCCCCCCCCCCCCCCGCCCGCCTTAAGCCACAAACCCCAAACCCCAAACCGCAAACCCCAAACCCTAGACCCCCAAGAACCTCAGATCCTCTCCCCCCCCCAAAAGAAAAAAATCTAAACCCCAAACCCTGAATCCTAAACCCCAAACCCTAAACCCCAAACCCTAAACCCTCAGGCAGCATCGCCCTCCAGATTTTCACGGAGAACGCCCATGGCAAGCACTATGGATTCGACCTCCATGGCGACCCCGAGGTGCCCTAGGGCTCAGGGGTTTTGGGTTTTGGGTTTAGGGTTCTGATGAAATTTGACAGGGACATCAGGGTCTTTGAAGTTTCTGAACCGTGGACCCCCCCCCTCCCTAAACCCTAAAGTCGGGGTTTCTGGGTTCCAGCTGTTTAGGGGCTGGGGGTTTAGGTCCAGTATATGGATTGCTTGGAATGTCGCTCTGCTGCCGATTATTTAGGTACACGACCGCGTTGGCTTTATGATCGCGGGAACCCGAAGCCCACAACCCCAAACCCTAAACCCTCAGCCCTCAACCCTAAGTGATCGGAGCTGAGGCTAGCTCCATGGCCTGAACTCTAGATTCAACTGTGTCGGGTGATCCCAGGCCCTAGACCTTGAAGGTTCTTGTGTACAGGTGGGTTTAGGGTTTAGGGTTTAGGGTTTAGGGTTTAGGGTTTAGGGTTCACTGGTTTAGGGTTAAAGGCTTCAGGGCTTTGAAAGGTCAACATTCTCAGCCCAGAACAACTCAGGACTTCGGTAACATCCGGCTCTGTTTTAAGGGGGTGCGGTTTCAATAATTCTGGGCTGAGGCAGTAGGTACGAAATAATCCTTAACCCACAACTCTCCCCAACCTCGAATTTCACACCGGCCGCACGACCTTAGGGTTTAGGGTTTAGTACTCCTCAGACTTCCTAAGCCTTCGTTCCCTCAACCCTAAACCCTAAACCCTAACCCTAAACCCTATACCCCGAACCCGAGCCCTAGAGGCAGCGACTGCCAACCTCCCGTCTCCAGGAGATTGAGCGGCCTTGCAAGTGGATGCAGGCGGCCATGGCGAAAGGCATCAGCTGAAGGGGGCGGGCAGGTGGCTAGGGTTTAGGGTTTAGGGTTTAGGGTTTAATTAGGGTTTAGGGTTTAGGGCTTAGGGTTTAGGGTTTCGGGTGTTTAGGGTGTTTAGGGTGTTTAGGGTGTTTAGGGCTTTTAGGGTTTTTAGGGTGTGGGGTTCAGGGTTTAGGGCTTAGGGCTAGCCAACCTTAGGCCTAGGGAGTACTGTAGGGATTAGGTGCAGGGTGCTTGGAGATGAAGGGTCCAAAGCCCCAAAAGGGTTTAGGGTTTAGGGTTTAGGGTTTAGGGTTTAGGGGAAGATTGATTTGTTGATTGCTTGCGGTTCTTGGGGGGAGCCCCTTTTTCGGGTCTCGGGACTCAATGTGTTTGTGTGGCTAGGGGGTTGGGGGGCAATCCCAACCTCAAACCCCGAACTCTAATCCCTAAACTCCCGGTATCAACTTCATGTCAGTTTCGGAGGCTGCTTCCTCGCTTTCCAGGTCCGTTAGTTTCAGACTAAGCGCTTGGACCCTACCTCGAGGCCCAATCCACTTTGAACCCTCCACCCTAAACCCTACTCCCGAAACACTAAACACCTCCAAGCCCCTGAAGCCCCAAGGCCCGGCCCGCCAGCTCCACGGCCCTGAAGCCCTGAAGCCCTGCACAAGGCTACCAGCCACGCAACTGGTTCTTCTTTGCTGCCTGACGGCACTAACACCTGAACCCTAAACCCTAAACCCACTAAGGTCAGAGGGAATCTGCCGACTCCCCTGCCAAAGCTCTTGGCTTCCCAGATTAGGGTTTGGGGTTTGGGGTTCGGGGGTGTGGTGCAAGCCCTAGACCTCGAAACCCAACCCCAAAACACCTAAACAGAAAGTCCTTCAGCCCCCAATGCCCAGGAAGTGGCCCAGTTTCAACAACCCTGGCATACATGCAACTACCCCCAAAGAACAGCGACAGCCACATTCCTTGATTGACAAGCGCCAGCAAACAGCCCTCTCCCTTGTTCATTGCGGGGGCCCGAAAGCCCAAAACCCTAGAGTCCCAAACCCCAGACCCCTAACTTGGCTTTCTTCTGGCTGGCTCTTCGGACTTTAACTTTTTGGGGTTTTTGTAGAAACTACCAATAAGGAGCCTAAAAGTTAAACTGTTAGGAGGGGTTCAGAAGTCAGCCAAGGGTTTTACTAAAGCCCCTAAACCCTAAACCCCCCAACCTCGAACTCGAGCCACCTCCGAGGCATCCAAGATCGATTTCGAGAACCTGAACTTCAGCATTCCCTTACCCAAGCGCCTCTACGAGAGCCCCTGGCCTCGAGGGAAAGGGGGAGGGGGAGGCTCCTGGGTTTGGAAGAGACGGAGGCTTCAGAGCCGAGGGTTTATCGGGCGTTGAGGTCAAACCCGAAACGCTGAACCCTAAACCCTAAACCCTAAACCCTAAACCCCTGCAAAAAGCTCCAAGACCTCGTTGTTCTGAGCCCGTTGGCCTTCAAACCCCCTTCACCCGTTAAAGCTACAACCCGTAAGCCCTCAAGCCCGAAGTCGAAGACGTTGAGGTCCTACCCTATAAACCAGAAAACCCTGTGATCCCTACACCCTAAACCCTAAACCCTAAACCCTAAACCCTAAACCCTAAACCCTAAACCCTAAACCCTAAACCCTAAACCCTATAAACCCTAAACCCTAAACCCATCACACGTTAAGGTGACAACCGGTCTCTTCTGTGGGTGGACGAGCAGGGGAAGTTCCCTCTACCCGAGTGGGTGCGCGGCATGCGAAAGATGGCGGCCTTGGTCGCAGGGTTTGGGGTTTAGGGTTTAGGGTTTAGGGTTTAGGGTTTAGGGTTCAGGGTTCAGGGTTCAGGGTTCAGTTCAGGGTTCAGGGTTGAGGGGCTTAGGGTTGCGGGTTTGGGGTTGAGGGGTTGAGGGTTGAGGGTTGAGGGGGTTTGGGGGGGGTTTAGGGTTGAATCATTGTTTGTAGTCACGGCTAGACAGGGGGAACACATCTGAAACTCCGAACCCTAAACCCCCCCCCCCCCCCCCCTCCCATCTTCATCAGCTTGGCATGGCCAACCTTACCAAAGGATCGCACGGGTCCATGTCATGTAAGAGGCACTTAGAGCGACCCAGCAGGCACCATGTCCCGAAGGGTCCATGTACCTTATTGTTAGGGTTTTAGGGTTTAGGGTTTAGGGTTTAGGGCTTAGGGTTTAGGGTTTAGGGTTTAGGGTTTAGGGTTTAGGGTTTAGGGTTTAGGGATACTTGGGCCCCAAAGTCCCTATGCAGGAAGTACTTCCAGGCCCAAGTGTTCCCTGTTTTGGTACATGGATCCTGAGGGTGTGCAAACTACAACTTGGTTCCCAAGTATCCCTGGAAGATCATCTGGATCCTTCAGGTTTTAGGGTTTAGGGATTAGGGTTAGGGTTTGGGGTTTAGTTGTTCTTAGGTTCGACATGGTCACTTCTCTATAAATGACGGTCCCTTCTTTTGGGTTACTGTTTCAGGGCGGCTCATATTTCCTAGGTAGGATAAGGGGGACCCTTCATCGGTAAACCCCAAACCCTAAAGCCTAAACCCCAAACCCTAAACCCTAAACCCTAAACCCTAAACCCTAAACCCTGGACCCTTAAGGGAAGCTTGCCCATGAGGATCTCGACCCCGACAAGTGGCCGGCGTGGATGTTCCGGTTCAACGACGGGCGAAACCTGGACCACTACATCGCGACCTGGCGCAGTGTAGGGTTTAGGGTTTAGGGTTTAGGGTTTAGGGTTTAGGGTTTAGGGTTTAGGGTTTAGGGTTTAGGGTTTAGGGTTTAGGGTTTAGGGTTTAGGGTTTAGGGTTTAGGGTTTAGGGTACTCCTGTGTTGATGCTCCGGTCACGCCACGGCTGAAACGTATACAAGCCTCTATAGACTACTAAACCCTATCTATCAGCTGGATGCGCCTCGCATACCCCGAGGCCAACATGCAGTACGACGTGCGTGGGCTCCATCACGCTGAGGACCTGCTCCCCAGCTCTTCTAGGCTTACAAGGGTTTAGGGTTTAGGGTTTAGGGTTTAGGGTTTAGGGTTAGGGAAACCCCTGAAAACCCCACAAACCTATAAACCCCCACACCCCAAGTACCAAATACTACAAAACCCTATAAAACCCTACAAACCCTAAAAAAAAACACACTCTGAAGTATTATTCCAAGACCCTACAAACCCCAATAAAAACCCTATAAACCCCACAATCTGCTCAAAATCAAATGAAACAATTTGGGTTGCAAATGGGCTGCAATAAGCCCTGAGGTCCATGTACCTTAGTATTACTTACTTAGGGTTTAGGGTTTAGGGTTTAGGGTTTAGGGTTTAGGGTTTAGGGCTCCATGTACCTTAGTATTATATACCTGGGCCGCAAAGTCCGTATATAGGAAGTACTGTACGGCCCAAGTAGTCCCTATTTAGGTACATGGACCCTAAACCCTAAACCCTAAACCCTAAACCCTAAACCCTATTTAGGTACAAGGACCCTTAGGGAAGGGTTTAGGCTGAAGGGCTTCAGGGTTTTGGCAGGCCATGATATGCCCGCGCTTCATTGGGGGTCAGCATGCGTTGTTGGGCTTTTGAGTGGCTTGGTCTTTTTTGGTTCAAGGTGTTCCCTTATGAAGTAAACAGGTTCCCCTATGATAACATGGCTGCTGGGCTAGCAAGGTAGAGCAGCGTTTGAAGGTGTGATGCCTCACTTCGCTTGCAAATGTGCACGGTCATCTGCCCAACAGCCTTAGCCCAACTACTAGTTTGGCTCTAAACCCTAAACCCTAAACCCTAAACCCTAAACCCTAAATCCTTACTGTTTTAGGATTTGATGTTTAGAGGCTTGGGGTTGTCTGTGTTTTGTTTATACCTGTTCCTGTTGACATGCAATCGCCGTGTTGCTTGACTTGTTTTCGCCTGCGCCCGAACCCTAAACCCCGGAAAGCCCAAATCCCGAAACCCTAACCTCCATAAACCCTAATCCCCTAAACCCAAAACCCAAAACCCAAAACCCAAAACCCAAAACCCCAAACCCAAAACCCAAAACCCAAACCCAAACCCAAAACCCAAATCCCAAATCCCAAAACCCAAAACCTTAATCTCCATAAACCCTAACCCCTGAACCCTAAACCCTAAACCCCTCAACCCGAAGCGGGTTCGCGGCGCAGTTCGCCCTTCTGAGAGGACTCGAGAAGCGTCCTGGAGGCACTGAGGACCCTGGGCCCAGGGCCCAGACAGAGAAATGTGGGGTTTAGGGTTTAGGGTTTAGGGGTTGAGGAGTGTGGTTTGTAGGTTTTGGGGCTGGTTGTTGGCGATTTACAGCGCTTGTAAAGAGCTTAGATGGTGGCACCTGGGTAGTTTGAGCAGGGTCCTTTTAACAGGAGACCTATGACCCCCCCGAGACCCCTACACCCTAAACCCTAAACCCTGAACCCTAAACAAGGCGCCACGCTGCGCTCATGGCCGCCCCTTGCCAAGTGTGCGGCCAGGCCGCGTACCTTTTGTGGAACGGTGGGCTGAGGCCGTGGCACGTCGACAGAGCCCAAGTTGTCGAGCAGAATAGGGCCATGAGCTGGCAAGAATGGCAAAGGCGCCAGAGGGGCGCCGAAGGGCCACCACTCCGGCTGAAGAGCGCGCCGCGTGCGACTGCACCAGCTCCAGCTCCACGCCAGGAATCCTCCGATTTTCCTAAAGCCCTATAAACCCTAAAGCAACTGCACCAACCGTCCTTTGATTTGAGGTACCAAACCTCTTTAATGGCAGCATCCCTACCCCTACAACATCCAGGGTAGGGCAGAAGTAGCCTCCAGGTAGATATGGTCACTTCTCTGAATTGTGGTCTCTTTTGGGGTTACTATTCTCAGGCGCCCCCTAATATTTTTAAGGTACCCTTTTTTTGGGAACTGACCATACGGGGATGAAGCTCAAAGCCGCTCTCAGCATCATTGGTTGTTCAGGGTGCCAAGGAGGGTCCCCTGCAGTAAAACCGTTGCAGAAAACGGTTTTCCGGCACTGGGGTACCCTAAGTTTCTTAGTTTCCATTCACTCATGTACTCAGTGGGCCTTGCACTAGGGTAGTCTTGGTTTCTTATGTCGTTTCTTAAGGGAGTACGCTATACCACTAGACCAAACCCATGTATACAGGCATGAGCCTAATCGTATTGTGTACCCTGGCAAGAGGCACCATAGCTGGGCAACCCCCCAGGGGTGGGGTCAGGGACTTGTCAGCCCTGCAAAGCTTTAAAATGTGCGGGAGGCACATTTTGGGGTGAAGGGCGGGGGAGTCACATTCTGGGACTTTTCAGCCCTGAAAAGCTCCAAAATGTGATCATGGGGTGAAGGGCGGGGGAGTCACATTCTGGTACCTTTTCAGCCCTGAAGAGCTCTAAAATGTGACTCCCGCACATTTTGGGGTGGGGTCAGGTCTAGATAGTTTAGGTTGCGGTTGCCGACGTATTTCCCGATTACAGCATATTCTCAACACGCTTTAGTCCAAACAAGCTCCCTAAACCCAAATCCCTAAACCCTAAGCCCGAAACCCTAAACCCCAAACCCCAAACCCCAAACCCTCACACTTTAGTCCAGAGAAGCTGGACTCTCCGCCGTGCCCCCGAGGCTGGCACCCCGACCCACTCGTCCGAATCCAGCCCGAGGTGCTGGGATAAGGGTTTCGGGTTTAGGATTTCGGGTTTGGGGTTTCGGGTTTGGGCGTTTGGGTGTTGCTAGCACTCAGGGCTTCTGGTGTAGGGTTTCTAGGGTTTCGGGTGTAGGGTTTCGGGTTCAGGGCCGAGGGTTTCGGCCTTACGGTTTAGGGTTTTTGGTTTCGGGTTTGGGTTGCGGGTTTGGGGTTTAAAGCTCACAGGGCACGTAAGGTTCATAGGGCTCTCGTGGTAGGGCATTGTTGGGTTTCGGAGTTCAGGGTTTAGGGTTGGCTGATTGGCCTTTACTTGGGCCCCAAAGTCCCTATATAGGAAGTACTTTACGGCCCGAGTATTCCCTATTTTTGTACATGGACGCTTAGGGATCCAAACAAATCTGCATTAAGCCCCCTCGCGCATGAAAGATGGGGTTTCCCAAGGCCTAAGCCCTATGCCCTAAGCCCTAAGCCCCCAAGCCCTAAACCGCAACAGAGGAGCCCTTGTCTTAGAGTGAAAGTCCATTCATGAGTCAAAAGCCCTCAACCCCACGCCTACTTTTTTTTGAGCTCGTAAACCCTACAAACCTAACCGCTAAACCCTTTAAACCCTAAACCCCCCAAAGCCCCTGAGCCCTAGAAGGCCTCCAACAAACCCTAAACGATCAATCCTAAGCCCTAAACCCTCAACCCTAAACCCTAAACCCTAAACCCTAAACCCTAAGACGTCTAGACCCACCAACCTCATCACCCTGAAGCCTGCCTAAGCCCCAACCAACAAGCCCAGAATCCCTAAACCCGAATTTGCATCCTAAACCCTAAACCCTACACCCTAAACCCTAACCCTAAACCCTAAACCGTAAACCCTATATCGACCCTAAACCCCCAAACCCTGAGCCCTAAGCCCTACTTCCTAGACACCCCAACCTCCAAAAAGACCTTGACCCTCGTAAGTCCCCTAAAAACAAGCTCGACACCCTAAACCCCCTAAACCCCCGAAAGCCCCTATACCCCCTTAAACCCCTTAAACCCTCTACACCCCCTAAACCCCTTAAACCCCTAAACCCCCTAAACCCTCTAAACCCCCTAAACTAACCCCCGAAACCCCCTAAACCCCCTAAGCCCCCTAAACCCCGTAAATCCCCTAAGCCCCCTGCACCCTAAACCTAAACCCTTAGGCCTTAGACCCTAAACCCTAAACCCTAAACCCTAAGCCGGCAGATCATCGAGAAGCACCACTGGTGGGAATCGGCGAAGGAATACACGGAGCAAGCGGAGAGCGTGTGGCTCGGCAGCTTGTGTTTGAGGCTGGGGAGTTAGGGGGGATGGGAGGGGGGGGTTCGGGGTTAGGGTCTAGGGTCTAGGGTTTAGGGTTAGGATGTAGGGGTTAGGGTCTACCCTAAACCTATGTAAACCCAAAACCCTGTGCAGGGTTTAGGGTTTAGGGTTTAGGGTTTAGGGTTTAGGGTTTAGGGTTTAGGGTTTAGGGTTTAGGGTTTAGGGTTTAGGGTTTAGGGTTGAGCCCACGAATGGGCGGCCCGTTTGACGCCCAGCAACCAAGTTATGTCGGCTTCTGGGTACCGATTTCCGTACTTGTACTAAATATCAGCATTAGTATGGACCCTATGATGTTGTGTTTGAGTTGTAGAATGGAAGAGGTTACGGGGATCAGGAGGTGCTGGAGTCTAGAGCTTGTGATCGGGGACCCTAAATGCTAAACGTCTCAGGAGATATGTGTCTGGGCTGATGGTTACTTCTTCTTGCCTTTGCGCCTTGTTTTTCACTGTTGGCGTGCCTGTGTGACACCAGGTTCATAACCCAAGGCAATGAAGCCCCATGCTCTAAACCCTAAACCCTGAACGCTTACCCCTCCCTTAGGGTTTAGGGTTTAGGGTTTAGGGTTTAGGGTTCAGGGTTCAGGGTTCAGGGTTCAGGGTTCAGGGTTCAGGGTCTATACCCTTTGCTCGAAGAACCCTTGAATTAAGCCCGGAGCTCAAGTCAAGGCGGCTAGCTTTGGGGAGCTCATGGCTGCCATTTTGTAACTCTAGGGTTTAGGGGTTTAGGGTTTGGGGTTTAGGGTTTAGGGTTTAGGGTTTAGGGTTTAGGGTTTAGGGTTTAGGGTTTAGGGTTTAGGGTTTAGGGTTTAGGATGACCATGAAACAGGGTTTATATTGCTTGATTTGAGTTCATATTAGGGTTTAGGGTTTGGGGTTTGGGGTCTAGGGTTTAGGGTACTGTTATTGGTGAGTGTATACAAGGTTCCTTTGTAATATTGGTTAGTGTATATACTTAGTGTCCTTTTGGGGATACACGAAATATAAAGCCTACTTCATATCCTTAGCGAAGGGGAGCACGATATGCTGGCAGGGCTCAGGGCCTCAGGGAATACTGTGGGGCATTGTGGTTTACTAGATTACCTACCCCCCCCCCCCCCCCCCCCGCTGCCCTAAGAGTTAAGAGCATTCAAATCCCAGGCAGATCTCCGCCAAGTTGGTGACTGCGGCCGTTTAGTCGCAGTGTTGGGGGGTTTGTTGAGCTTGCTTTTTGTGCAGGGGTTTTGAGTTTTGGGTGCAGAGGTGGCTGTTGACAAGTTGTGTCGATGAGGTTCGAAGCTGTCTTGGGAAGTGGGCTGTTTAGGGTTAGGGTTTAGGGTTTAGGGTTCAGGTTTCAGGGTTTAGGGTTTAGGGTTTAGGGTTTAGGGTTGGAATACGTAATTTCAGGGTGCTGAAGATTTTCCTTTCATGCTGAAATCCCGCCAGAATTTAGAAAGCTCACAAGTGCCGACCCATGTCCAGTGCAGAGCAGGGTAATCTGAGGTCTAGCGCGAAGGGGTTGAGGGTTTAGGGCCAAGGTCTTGAGGGTGCCTGAGTGTGTGAATGTTATGGTTCAGATTTTCACCCTAAACCCTAAGCCCAAGACCCTCAATTGAGGGCGGGGGCTTTAAGGTGCCGGGGTTGAGGGCTTCAGGGCTTCAACGCTTTGTTGTTCAGGGGGCTTCAGGGCTTCAGGATCAAAGGTTACTCAAACCTAATAGTCGATTCTAGGACCGCCAGTGGTGCTTGCGCATGTTCCCTTTTTTTGTCAGGGGTAGGTTCCCTTTTGGTATCACACTAGGATGTAGGATGTTGGTGATAGTCATTTTCGAGGACCCGGAGTAGGCCCTTATTTCCTTTTTTTAGGGTTGGGCCGGGTTGGGTTTCCCTTATAGTCCCCTTAAAACCAAAAAGGGCACCCTTTGTGAACCTGGGTTACTTCTGGGTCTAGTCTTCAGGGATGCGAGTCCATTTTGAGTCATAAACCCTCATCCCTGGCTAAGGCCTCTCAACTTCTGAACCAAAGATCAACCCACACGAACCCTTAGCCCTATGGAAATTCTCAACCCTTTACAAGCCCTAAACCCTAAACCCTGAACCCTATATAAACCCTAAACCTTATGTCTTCAAGCCAGACCAGAGTACTTTGGGGGGTTAGGGACGCCCGAGTTGGAGGCAGATAGTGTGTTAGATCAGGGCTTCGGGTTTAGGGTTTAGCAAGAGGGCCCTCTCCATGTAGCTTCAGGGTTCATGTTCCAGACGACCCTTAACTAGAAGCCCTCAGTTCAAACTTCGAAACCTTACGCCCCAAGACCCTACAAAGAGGGAGGCCCCCCAGCTAGAAGTAGAGGTCGCAGGACCCTAAATTGGGTTATAAGGCTTAGGTTCTAAGTCCCTTAACTACCTTAACTACACTTAGTATAGTAGGGGGGGGGGGGGGGGCCCTCCGCTAGGACCCAAATAGGCACTTATTCCCTTTGTTGTTGTTTATCATTTTTTTTGTGTGGGGGGGGGGGGGGGGGGGTTAGGTTCCTTTGTAAGCCCCTTTCAGACCAAAAAGCGCACCCTGTTTGTTCCTAGCTTACTCCTGGGTCTGGAAAGCCTACACCGAAAACCCTAAACCCTAAGCCCTAAACCCTGCACCCTAAACCCTAAACCCTAAACCCCAAACCCTAAACCCTAAACCCTAAACCCATAAGGTCTACCCCTACAGCAAGCAGCTGGCCGGGTTGCAATCCCTGCCCACCGACATCTTGCGACATGGGGGGGAGAGCAAGCTCTGGTCCATATACGAGCCCTGGCTTAAATTCGCGCGAAACCCCAAACCCGAAACCCTAAACCCTAAACCCTAAACCCTAAACCCTAAACCCTAAACCCTAAACCCTAAACCCTAAACCCTAGCCCTTAACCCCAAGCCCTAGCTACAGAGCCCAAAGCTGTTTTCTTTTCATGTCCGGCTCTGACCCCAGGTCCGAGGGCCCGAAACGCAGAGCCTTTGTGAGCGGTTGGGGTTTAAGGTTTAGGGTTTAGGTTTTAGGGTTCAGGGTTTAGGGTTTAGGGTTTAGGGTTTGGGTTTTAGGGTTTGGGGTTTGGGGTTTGGGGTTTGGGGTTTGGGGGCAAAGGCTCTAAACGAAAACCTACCAAGGAGGGCTGAGTTTAATGCATGTCTAGCCGGGTGCTGCACTCCTGATTTTTCACATTGCAAACGTACCTCAGTCTGGCTCTGTGGATGTCGGAATTGGGCCCACCCCGACCCACACAAACCCAGAGACTTATACACGACACCATTGTTTAGGGTTTAGGGTTTAGGGTCTAGGGTTTAGGGTTTAGGGTTTAGGATACCACTAGCAGTGTTTCCGAGGACTACACGGAAGCATACGTCGACTCCTGCTTCGTGTTCGAGGCACGCTTTTTAGGGCTTAGGGTTTAGGGTTTAGGGTTTAGGGTTTCAGGCTTAGGGTTTAGGGTTTAGGGGGGCTTGCCTGCCAAAATCACAGAGGCCTTGAAAGCCCTCAAGTTTATAAAGCTGTTCGAACCCGAACCCCAAAATCTCCACCACCCTCTGTTTTTTGTGGTGGTTACCATCGGCTTGTTTAGGGACCATAAGGGCAGACGAACCCTAAACCCTAAACCCTAAGCCCTAAGCCCTAAGCCTTAAGCCCTAAGCGCTAAACCAGGCCATGTCGCTGCCATCTGCTGACGACGCTGATGACGGCTGGACGGACCTCGGCGGCCGCCTCTCCGCGTCCATGACCTTCTGCACCTGGGCTACATGAGGGTATTTCCCAAGATGGGGTTTAGGGTTTAGGGTTTAGGGTTTAGGGTTTAGGGTTTAGGTACCTTTATATAGCCCCCAACAGCTCTAATCCTTATTATAGGAACCGCCCAAAAAGGCTACCCCGAAGTTTCGGAAACCCCCATGAGATCATCAGGATCTCCAGGTTGGCTCGGTTGCCTAGAGTTTCTTAGGAAAATCAGGGTTTAGGGTTTGGGGTTTAGGGTTTAGGGTTCAGGGTTTTAGGGTTTAGGGTTTAGGGTTTAGGGTTTAGGGTTTAGGGTTAGGAATCAGGAGCCTGATGCTTTGGCCTTCAGGTACCTGTGGGAGTCCTGGGAAGTCTAAGGGGTATATGGTGGTTTCCGAAATTGAGGGTACCTTATCAAGGTCCTCATTATAAGGGAATCCACTATTTGGAATTAGGGTACTTTGTCACGGTCCATTGTAAGGGAATCCTACTAGTTGGGGATTTATTTTCGGGGTCCCCGATTCTCGTAAACCCCCATATTCTCAACTTAAGTGAGCGCGGTTACATGGTGGCGACTACCTTAGAAAGCCGAAAAGGAAGCCAACACAATGAAGGTCAGCTTAATTACCCCCAGGGTCCATGTACCGAAAAAGGGAATACTTGGGCCTTCAAGTACTTCCTATGTAGGGAATATGGGGCCCAAGTATATAGCAATAAGGTACATGGACCCTGAGGGTTACGCGGGTTACGCGCTTCTTTCCGTGTGAGGTCGGGGATGGACTTAGAATGCTCAGTCGACCGATTGGTGTCCGTGAACTCCGCGCAGTATTTCTGTGGCCCTAAGCCCTAAACCCTAAGCCCTAGGCCTTAATCAGGACATATCAGAGCCCCAAAGCCGTGGGCCTTGGCATCCTCACCACGAAAGCTCTTGCTTTTGAGCCTGCAGGGTTGTCTACAGATTGCTTGGTATTTTGTTTTGGTAATGCACAACCCTAGGCAATGTTAAACCTATTTTTCTTTGATTCTGGTCTAAAAACGGGACTCTAGCTACCCGAAAGCGTATATCCTCACCCCTTAAACCCTAAACCCAAAGCCCTAAACTCTTCCATCGGCCCGTCCTGGTTTGGCACTAGTTGAGGATAGTTTGGGTTGCTGCGGCGTCAGCCACTTGCCACCTTGCCAGATCATCCGTTGTAGGTGCTAGGTCTAGGTACTTACTGTTCATGAAGACCCTCCATGTGCCAGGCACCAACAACCATCAAAGCCCGGATCGGGCCAAGATCCCACCCAGATCCGTGGTGGATCGCCAGGATGTCATGGAGGTGCCGCGTTGCTCAGTGTGTTGGAAAATTCTTGGTTGGGTTTAGGGTTTAGGGTTTAGGGTTTAGGGTTTAGGGTTTAGGGTTTAGGGCTTAGGGCTTAGGGTTTAGGGGTTTAGGGTTTAGGGTTTAGGGTTTAGGGTTTGGGGTTTAGGGTTTAGGGTTTAGGGTTTAGAGTACCCTTTTCCCCTTTTTGTGGTTCAAGGTTCCCGTTTATCAAGTGACGAACCCAAAAAGAGGTGCCCTTGTCATCATCCAGTTGCTGGGCTACCAAGAATTCGAAGCTGCCCTTTCTGATGTGAGCTTTCGGTCCCCTAAAGGAAAGAGGCTAAACCCTAAACGCCCAAGCCCTGAAGTTTCTGGGCACCTTTGCGTTCTTCCAGAGGAATGATGATGTCTGCTTGTCTTTATACAAAACCCAACAGAACATGAAGCACACAATTGCTATAGCGGTAAACTCTAAGCCCAAAACCCTAAAACCTTAAACCCTCAACCCTAAACCCTAGATCCTAAACCCTAAACCCTAAACCCTAAACCCTAAACCCTAAACCCTAAACCCTAAACCCTAAACCCTAAACCCTAAACCCTAAACCCTACATGCATCTGCTAGAAAGGAGTTGCGCGAGTACTTCTCTCAGAATCGCCCCGACGGTGTCAAGGTGGGGTGGCTTCAAGGAGCGGTTTAGGGTTTGAGGGCTTTAGGGGTTAAGGGGGGTTTAGGGTTCAGGGGTTTAGGGTTTGAGGGCTTTAGGGGTTAAGGGGTTTAAGGGGTTTAGGGCTTAGGGTGTGAGGGTTTGAGGGGTTTTAGGGTGTGAGGGTAGGGGTTTAGGGTGTG
This sequence comes from Symbiodinium natans, assembly GCA_905221605.1. NCBI lineage: Eukaryota > Dinophyceae > Suessiales > Symbiodiniaceae > Symbiodinium > Symbiodinium natans. The sequence goes on from CAJNDS010002357.1 coordinate 714,928, forward strand.
AGGGTTTGAGGGGTTTAGGGTTTAGGGTTTAGGGTGTCAGGGTTTGGAGGTTTAGGGTTTAGGGTTGGGGGGTGAGGGTTTGAGGGATTAAGGGCTTGGGGTTTAGGATTTGAGGCGTTTAGGGTTCAGGACTTGAGGGGGTTTAGGGCTTGGGGGTCTAGGGTTTGGGGTTTGGGGTAGGGTTTAGGGGTCTAAGGAAGCTTTGGGTGTTGAGTATAGGGTTTGGAGTTTTAGCTGTAAACCCTAAACCGCAAACCGGAGGGTTTAGGGTTTAGGGTTTAGCCCTCAGGGAACTTCACAGAGGCGCTTGGGGGGTTGCAAGACCTGATTGATTCTTCCCTCAACCAGGCCTTCAGCCCTCCACCCTACCTCGCTCCTAAACCCTAAACTCTCAACCCTAGAGACCCTAATCCCTAACCCTAGGCCCTATAGCCCTAAGCCCTAAGCTCGAAACCCTATAAACCATAAACCCCAAGTCCTACACCTTGATCCCCTACATCCGCAAAACTCACCTGTGCACCGAAATCAAGTGCCACGGATTGCGCCGTTGAGGGTTGAGGGTTGAGGGTTGGGGGTCTACCCAAAGGCTCGCCAATGTAGTTCCTTTTTGTGCTTATTATAGGGAATTCCAGTATACTATCCCAAAAAGGTAGGTCTAAGCTTTAAGACGGTTCGGGTACCCAGGCCTTTTCCTCACCCCACCCGAAGGGTCGTATGGCTGTCTGGGTCCTTGCCTTACAAGTGCGAGTGAACTTCTACCCTAAACCCTAAACCCTAAACCCTAAACCCTAAACCCTAGACCTAAACCCTTAAACCTTAACCCTAAACCTTGCAGGGGCTACAGTAAGAGAGAGCCTTACCCTGCCTCTAGAGACTAGCCCTATATAGGAGAAGATCTCATGTGCTTGGCGGCTTCAAGTCTCAGGGAGCTGAGGGCTTCGGGTTTTGGGGCTCAGGGTTTTTAGGGTATAAGGTTTGGGGTTTTGGGTTTTTTTGGTTGCTTTATGGCAAGCTTTGGGAGGTTGTAGGGTTTGATTGAGGTTTGAGGGGCTCACAACAACCCCAAAAACCTAAAAACCCGTAAACCCTTAACCCCAAACCCCAAAATCCCTAAATCCCAAACCCCAAACACCGAACCCCAAACCCTAAACCCTAAACCCTAAACCCTAATCTGCCCTTCAAGAAGCCTCAACGCTGCAAGCCCTACACCCTCACTGAGACCCTATAACCCCCTGACAATCTCCGAGGTCCCCCCCATGAATCAAGGCCCCTAAAACCCAACACCCTCCGCCCGCTCACCAGGAACAAAGGTTAGGGTTCAGGGTTTAGGGTTCAGGGTTCAGGGTTTAGGGTTTAGGGTTTAGGGTTTAGGGTTTAGGGTCTAGGGTTTAGGGTTTAGGGTTTAGGGTTTAGGGTTTATTGAAATTATTAAGGGTTCAGGTCCGGGGAAAGTTCGAGGAGTTTTGTTTTTTTGCTAGTTCTTGATAATTTCAAGTTATAGGGGGCTTGAGGGTTTAGGGTTTAGCAATACTCTGGAACGCCAGGTCGCACCACGTTCGACCAAGAGCTGTTCCAGCGAAGGCGACTGTTCGGGCAACACCTGCATGGGCCCCAGCAGCATGGCCGGGTAAGGGTTTAGGGTTTTGGGTTTTGGGTTCAGGGTTTAGGGTTTAGGGTTTAGGGTTTGGGGTTTAGGGTTTAGGGTTTAGGGTTTAGGGTGTCCCTTCTACGGGGTCCCTCCTTCTACCGCCTTGGCAGAAGTAGGAGCTGGCTTTCAGAGTCCGGGTTTGGGGTTTAGGGTTTGGGGTTTAGGGTTTGGGGTTTAGGGTTTAGGGTTTAGGCTTCCCAAGCACCTCAAGCCCTGAACCCTTTAGCTTACCAGGCGACTGCAAGGAGAACGAGGACTCGCCCTGCCCAGTGGGATATGGCTGCTCCTGCGACACCTCCAAGAACGAGGCGCGTGAGGGTTCAGGGCTCAGGGATGCTCATCATCCTAAACCCTAAACCCTAAACCCTAAACCCTAAACCGGGCTTGGGTTTGCTGGTACCGGGCTTAGGGGTTCAGGATTTAAGGGTTAAGGGGTATATAGCGTTGCACCAGCATGTTAAGAGTAGGGTTTAGGTTTTTGGGTTTAGGGTCATGTGCCTTAGTGGCGTTGGGGCCTCAGGGGTTTGGGTTGAAGGCCTGTGATGGGCGCACGCGAAATGCCCTGAGCTGCCTTTGGGCGTATTGGGGCTCAGGCAGGCCCCACGTGCTTTTGAGGGTGCGTATTCGGGTTTCGGCCTTTTGGCCGTGCGTCTTCTTGGTCAGGGGCTTATGTGTCTTGAACGATCCCAGAGGTCATGTTGCCCAAAGCCCTATAGGCCCTAAATCCTTAAATCGCTAACATCTCTAGATTCTATATGAGCCCTGAACTCCTAAACCCTACTCCCTAAATCCCTAAGCCTAATCCCTATATCCCTGAACCATCTCAACCCTAATCCCTCAATCCCTAAGCCCGAAAAAGTTCCGAGGGACCCAAGAGGTGCTTGAAACCTCCCTAAACCCTAAACCCTAAACCCTAAACCCTAAACCCTGCTGCATGAGATGCTCTTTACGGTTGCGCTGGGCGCGAGCTTGCTGACGGAGGCCCGGGGCTTTCTTGGGGTTTAAGGGTTTAGAGTCGGAAGTTTTGGGGTTAGGTTTTTCCGGTTTTTAGGTCTAGGGGCTATGGTTTATTGCAATAGAAAGCCTTCCCCCCAAAAGGACCCAAAGAACCTCAGCAAACTTTCAAACCGGCTGATTGGCGATCTGCGCGTAGTACCATGTATGACAGCAGTAATTACAAAGGGCACCCTAAACCCTAAACCCTAAACCCTAAACCCTAGACCCTAGACCCTAGACCTGAACTGTTACCCAACCCCTAGTCGTCTCTAAACTTCTACGTCGGACCCCGAGGTTGCTTCCTTGGGTTCGAGGACACTTCTGCAGAACCCACCTAGGGCATACGGGGCAAATCATATACACATGTAGACATATATATATATATATATGGTTCAGCGTCGAGCGTCCTGGGCCCCCCCCCCCCATGGTATCCCCCCCCCCCCAAGTCTACTCTACGGTCCCTAAACCCTAAACCCTAAACCCTAAACCCCCAAACCCTAAACCCTAAACCCTAAACCCTAAAACCTAAACCCTAACCCTAAACCCTAAACCTTAAGTCTTAAACCTTAAACCCTAAACCCTAAAACCCTGAACCCTAAACCCTAACCCTAAAACCAACCCCCAACCACACCACAGGGGGGGGGGGATCATCTTAGTACCCCATCCGCGGGGAAAACCCTAAACCCTAAACCCTAAACCCTAAACCCTAAACCCTAAACCCTAAACCCTAAACCCTAAACCCTAAACCCTAAACCCTAAACCCTAAAACCCTAAAACCCTAAACCCTAAACCCTAAACCCTAAAACCCTAAAACCCTAAAACCAACCCCCAACCACACCACAGGGGGGGGGGGAGGGGGGGGTACCATTGGGGGGGGGGGGGGGGGGGGGGGTAGGGGGGAGGGGGGGGGGGCCCGCCGGGGCTGAATCATACATATATATATATATATATATATGTAATGGGTCCCTTTCTGTGTATACATATATATATATATGTGTGTGTAGACATAAAGATCTGAATATAAACATGTCGTAGGGTTTCTGAGGCTGAAGGATTGATTCTGGTTTGTTAGGGGGCACAGCGGGAAGTCGTCCTTAGCACATCTAGTCGCTACACTTACAGTCCTTGGCCAGTAGATGAACTGTAAGCTTTTGGGTTTCTGTATTTTGGAGGAGCCATTTGAAGCTCAACCTTCTGCATTCCGTGAATATTTTGAACCTTGGATATTGAAAAGGTAAGTATAGCCCCTTCCGTAACCCTAAACCCTAAACCCTAAACCCTCATTTGGCAGTGCAACAGGTGGTGCAGAATTCCCTCATCCTCGGACCAGGATGGATTGCCGGCTGCACGGCGATAGCTCCCCGGACGCCATGGATGGTCCAGGGTCTCCCAAAGCCCAAAACCCTAAGCCCTAAGCCCCTAAACCTACGCATTTCAAGTTGGTGCTTGCCAACCTCTCGGGCTCGTAGGTACAGACCATGCCGCTCGAAACCCTTATGCCGGTAAACCGGTAAACCCTCAAAGTTTCTCATCATGGCTGAGTTGACGTTCCTTCACAGCAAGTCAGTTGAGGGTCCATTTAGCCCCCCAGCCCCACCCACCCTGAAAGGGCCAACTAGACGTCTCGAGACAGCGACTTCCTTTGGCTCGGACCCAGAGTAGGCCCTTATTCCCTGTTTTGGGTTTAGGTTCCCTCGTAAGCCCCTTTTGAACCCAAAGGGGGCACCTAAGTTGCTCTTGGGTCACCCTAAACCCTAAACCCTTTTTGGGCTTAGGGCTACATTGGGATCGAAGGTCCCCTTCTGCCATAAGCCCTCTAAACAAGAGGTACTTGGGGAGTTCTCAGGGCCGCGATAGTACCTTAAAGGGTTTTAGGGCTCAGGCTTTACGGGGATACAAGGTACTGTGCCGAACTAAAGAAGCATTAGCTTATGTACTGTTGGGATCAAACCTGGTGAGAGCCATTAAGTTCCTTGAATACAAGCTGTATTCTGAGCTACCTCACCCTTTAAGGGATTATATAGGGTACCTCATTCCCCCATTCCCTACTAAGAACCCGGGGAAGATGTATTCTGGGCTACCTCAGACAGCACAAAATCTCGAGCTGACCCTCCTGCCTAATTAGCTGAAACCCTCTGGGCCCTGAACCCTAAGGCAGCCCCTAAATCCTGAACTCAACACCCGAAACCTCGAAAAACCTAAGCCCCAAACCCTAAACCCTAAACCCCAAACCCTAAACCCTGAACCCCTCGAGGCCGTGGGCTCTCTGGGTGCACTGGCGCCCTTGTGCCCGGTTTTGATGCCCATGTTCTTCGCGGCGTTGGCACCCTTCGGGCCATTTTGCGGCACAGCTTTCAGGGGGGTTAAGGGGTTTAGGGTTTATAAGGTTTAGGGTTTAGGGTTTAGGGTTTAGGGTTTGGGGGCTTTCGGTGGATTAGGGGCTTCGGGTTTCGGTGGGTTGAGGAGTCCGAGGCTTGGGCTTCTGTGGCCACCTTGAAGCCAAGGTCCCTAAGGCTCAACGCCTTGGTCCTTTGAAGTTTGGGGTTTAGGGTTTAGGGTTCTTGGGTTTTTGTTTGGGCTTAAGGTTTTGAGTTCATCGGCTTCGGGGCTTCCAGGGTTTTGAAGCGTCTATACCCTAAACCCTGAACCGTTGCAAATACAGCCTTATGGTTAAAGCTCGAAACCTAAAAGCCCAAACCCTGGCCTTGCGCACACAACAAGCCCGACAAATCCTATAAATTCTATGCCACCGATACATGCTATGAACCCGAGAACTCCCCCAAGCCCTAAACCCTAAAACCCTAAACCCCTAAACCCCTAACCCCCTAAACCCTAAACCTGAAGCCCCCTTGCATGCGTTGTAACGAGTAGCCCCTTTTGTCCTCTTTCTCTTTCGAGGGGTTCCTTGAAAGCCGACCGAACGACACAAAGGCAGCATTTCTTTCCTAAACCCTAAACCCGAACCCTAACCCGAAACCCTAAACCCTAAACCCCAAAAAACCCAACGCCCCAAACTCACCAAAGTCAACCTGAAATCTGAGGTCCGATGTCGTCCTGGCCTTCATCTTTGCGTCCGTCGTTGGCGGCCTGAACACCTGCGGATGCGCATCTCGGCTCAGGGTTTAGGGTTTAGGGTTCAACCCTAAGTAAACCCTAAACCCTAAAGGTCCATGTAACTTATTATATACTTGGGCCCCATGGACCCTTAGGGTTATACGGCTTGTGGAGTTTATTGGGTTTAGCTTATGTTCGCATATCCAGGCAGTTTTCATTTTTCTTGCGATATACTTATTCTTCTTTCTATTCTCATTATGATGATTTGTGTTTTTGCTTTCGGTGTAAAATCATTTAGGGTTTATGCAATTTGTATCATTTCTAGGGTTTATAGTGCTTAGAGGGTTTTACAGGGATTTGAAGGCGGATTGATCAGGGTTGATGGGGTGATAGGATTTACGGGGCTTGTGGGGCTAAACCCTAAACCCTAAACCCTAAACCAGGGAGACCGGCAGGAGATCATGTAGCACCAGGTGTCCTGCCTAGAGAAGACACAGCTCAGAATGTCAGACGAGACCGCCTATGCTAGCATTCCCCTACACCGGTTTAGGGTTTAGGGTTTAGGGTTTAGGGTTTAGGGTTTAGGGTTTAGGGCCCCTAAAAAAAACCCTAACCCGAAACCCCACGCCGAGACCTGTTCGCCCAGACGCCTGAGCACCCAAGCCCTACATCTTGAGCCTGAACCGCTAACTCCCTAAACCCTAAACTCCAAACCCGAAAGAACTGTCTCTCCGGACCGGGAGGGGGGCCTTCTCTGAATTCAATGATGATCTCTGTTAGTTTTAGGATCCTTCGGTCATAAGCGATGATTTGTTTTACTGCGGAGCCGTATAAAAGGGTACTCATCAAAGGGACGATGATGTAGAGAACTACTCATCTCCCCAGACCCTGATCCCTGTATGCCCTAAGCCCCAAAACAACAAACACCCTAAGCTGAAAATCTAAGGATTAGTAGCCCTAAACCCTAAAGCCTACACCCTAAACCCTAAACCCTATAAGCCCTAAACCCTAAACCAAACTGCAAGGTTCCTTTGAAGTGCAAGTCCAGCGCTCTGTTGAGCAACAGCGTCTGCGCGCTCAATCACCCGCAGGGCGAAGACGCCCTTGGCCTTGAGAGATTTCGGCTTTGGGGGTGCTGTTTAGGGTAGGGTTTAGGGTTTGGGGTTTAGGGCTAGGGGTTTAGGGTTTGGGGTTTAGGGCTAGGGGTTTGGGGTTTTGGGTTTTGGGTTTTGGGTTTGGGGTTTGGGTTTGGGGTTTAGGGTTTTGGTTCTGGGGTTCAGGGTTTTAGGTTTGTCGAGCATGGAGGGGCCCCCCCCCGAGTTAGAAGGACCCCAACCCTGAACCCCACAGGCCCACAGGTAGGTTTTAGGGTTTGGGGTGTAGGGTCTGGGGCTAGGGTTTAGGATTCAGGGTTTAGGATTTAGGGTTTAGGGTTTAGGGTTTAGGCTTAGGGCGTCTCGCCGCGCAGCGGCAGTACGCACGATGTGGAAATGGCAACGCTTCAAATTGGGAATTTAGGGCTTGTGCTTGAAGGGTCTAGGTCTAGGAGTTGTGCGGGCTTAGAACGACCTCCAAACTGCACCCTAAGAGCCCCCGACGTATCTAGGGTGTAGGGTTTAGGGTTTAGTGTGTAGGTGGTTTAGGCTTAAGGCTTTATGTAGTTTATGGCTCAGGGGTTACATCATGAAACTGCACGGCAACCCCGCCCGCAATTAAGCTAAGCTTTCAATATCTAAACCCCAGACCCTGAGCTCTGATACCAGGAGCCCCAAAATCTGGCAATGTTGCCCCCATTACAATCCTGCTTTCGTAAAGCAGAGCTACCCAGCGTGCCCAACGAAATGAAACCAGCTGAATGCCCTAAACCCTATATCATTGCATTCAATAAACCACATGTTGGGGTTCCGGTGGCTCTGGCTGGGTTAGGGTTTAGGGCTTAGGGGTTTGGGGACATGGTGTCGGGTTGAGGGTTTAGGATATGGGGTTTAGAGCAGGATTCCAGGCTCTAGGCTTTTAACTTCGATTCACGTGCCAAGGAAGAGATGCTGAATCCATACCACTACGTGCCGCTTCGCCGCCATCAGTTGGACAGGAAGTAAGGTGTGGCTGTAGACCTTGCCCCTAAACCAGAAGTTTCGCCGGTGGCGAAGCTTCAAACCCTCCGACCCAGGGTAAAGGGGGGTGGGGGGAGGGTGCGGGTGTGTCGTCCCTTCAACAAACCCAACCCTATACTCCAAACTCTCGGGGTTTAGGGCCGTTGGGGTTTTGGGCAGCCTCGAAACCCTAAACCCCAAAACCGAAAACCCGAAACCTTACGAGCTTTTGGGGTTTACTACTGTTTGCTTAAGAACCCCAAAAGAATAGCAAAAAAACAATCCATATTAACCTTAACAAGGAAGAATATTCTGTTTTTCTGGGTTCTCAAGCATTAGGGTTTAGGGTTTAGGGTTTAGGGTTTAGGGTTTAGGGTTTAGGGTTTAGGGTTTAGGGTTTAGGGTTTAGGGTTTAGGGTTCAGTGCCTCGAGGCCGCCGCCGAAGATGAAGTGCGTTCCTGGCATGCTTGGTTGCTCACTCCAGTCCTGCCACTTGCTTTGAACCTCACTGCGGGCGGGGGGGGGAGGGGGAGGGATGTAAGGTTTGGGGTGTAGGGCTTTGTGTGACTTAACCCTAAACCCTAAACCCTAAACCCTAAACCCTAAACCCTACACCCAGGCTTGTGAGGTTTCACGGTGCATGTGTGTGTGTGTGTGTGTGTCGCGCTCTCTCTCGCTCTCTCTCTCTGTCTCGCTCTCTCTCTCTCTCGCTCTCTCGCTCTCTCTCTCTCTCTCTCTCTCTCTTTCGCTCTCTCTCTCTCTCTCACCGCTCTCTCTCTCGCGCTCTCTCTCTCTCTCTGTCTCCCTCTCTCTCTCTCTCTCTGTCTATCTCGCTCCGCCTCTCTCTCTCTCTCTCTCTTTTTTCTATCTCTCTCTCTCTCTCTCTCTCTCCCTCTCTCTCTCTCTGTCTCTCTGTTTCTTGTGCTCTCTGCAACGTTATACGGGCTGGCCTGCACGTCCGCGGGCTGCGTGCGCTCTGAACTGCGTTCAAGAAATAGGTACCTAAACGTTAAACCCTACCTCCTAAACCCTAAACCCTAAACGTAAGGGTTTAGGGATTCACGTGTGCGGCCTCGGCTGCTGAGGTAATGCCTCGGACATGGCGGTTTCCAAGGCGCGAGAGTTTGGGTCTGGGGCGTCTCTTCAAGACGTTCCTTCGCGGTACGTGTTGGGGTTAGGCTTTGCAACTGTTTGTTGTTTACTTCTGCTTTGTGTACATATGTAAATTTATTTATACATTATATATATAATATAATAAAGAAAGAAATGTATTTATATATATATATATATGTATATATGTGCGTATTCATATACATAACATATACATATACATATCCATATACATTTACATTTACATTTACATTTACATTTTACATTTACATTTACATTTACATTTTCATATACATATACATATATATATATAATATATCAAACATTCTGATAACCAAAAAATCATAAACAATTTTTCATTTTCCAATCTGGCCAGAGCTCATTCACTGTAGGCCAAAAGAGTTGAATTCTGCAGCACAAGCCCCTAACTTAAGTCACCCGTCCTTGCCTCTCCCCCCCCCCCCCCCCCCCGCATTGACGCCAGTAAGCCCTAAGCCCTAAGCCCTAAAAACCCTCGATCCTGAGCCTCGGCAAAATTTCAGGAATTCCAGGCATAGGCCTGGCAGTCCCAAACCCTAAACCCTAAACCCTAAACCGTAAACCCTAAACTCGGAGGATTAGAGTTATAGGCTCCTACAAAGGTCCCTGGGCTGGCGCTCATTTTGGGGGAGATTCTTCTTTTGGGAACTCTTCAAGGCAGATCACCGACATCTACGGAGTTCTAAGCCTCAACCCTAAAACACCACCCCTCTCAAACAAAAAACATACATGTATATATATAACCCTGAAACATCACCCACCCCCCCAGTCGCAAAACACAAACTAAGCTTGAAACCCCAAAACCCCCAAGCCCAAAATTTGAAGGTCAATCGCAGCGACGCTCGAGCGTTCCAACTTTGTCCAGAGTAGGGGCGTAGGCTTTTAAGGGCTTGCAGGCTTGGTGGCCCACTGGTACCCTTTTCCCCTGGTTTTTGGTTCAAGGTTCCCTTGTGACGTACCCAGCCGAAAAAAGGGTGCCCTTGTTAGAATAGGGTTCCTTCCACACGGTTTACAAGGCTTAGGGTTTTTAGGGCTTAGGGTTGAGGGTTTAGGGTGCGCTAACGCCCTAAGCACCTCAACGTACAAAAGCATGTCCAAATGTCTGGATCCCTCGACAGGATCCATGTATCTCATAATTTTCTGCTTGGGCGCCAAAGTCCCTATGTAGGAAGTACTTGAAGGCCCAAGTATTCCCTCTTTAGGTACATGGACCCTCAGGGTTTAGTAATGCACAGCGGCGTAGCACACCAAGAAGCTCTAAGCAGCCGGCTGCCCAAGCCACATTGAAGGCAGCGGCTTTCACCCTAAGGGTCCATGGTACCCAAACAGGGGATGATACTTGGGCCCTTAAAGTACTTCCCATAAAGGTACTCTCGGCCCCCAGGTACATACACAAGGTAATATAGGGGGTCGGAAGAGTTCCTGATAGTATTCCCTTCTGGCCCCTTTCATTCGCAAGTATACGATGAGCACCCCCCAAAACGCTTTTCTAAATACTAAGGGCCCTATAACCCTAGCCCTAAACCCTAAACCCTAAACCCTAAACCCTATATTCCCTGGAGCCTTAGGGTAAGAGCGTGGGAGCTGCTTCCACGTGCATGGCGAGGAGCAGCGCCAGCATGTCGAGTGCATGGGGTCCGAGCTATAGTATCCCCCTCTTTTGAGGGTTTAGGGTTTAGGGTTTAGGGTTTAGGGGTTTAGGGGTTTAGGGGTTTAGGGGTTTAGGGGTTTAGGGTTTAGGGTTTAGGGTTTTAGGGTTTAGGGTTTTAGGGTTTAGGGTTTTAGGGTTCCCTTGCAAGCCCCTTAAACCTTAAACGGGCACCCGTTTTATTCTAAGCCCTATAAACCCTATATAAGCCCCAAAACCCTAACACTTCACCATCGGAAACAGCCTAAACCCCAAACCCTAAACCCTAAACCCCCGAAAGGTGGGATGGCACATCCAGCAGCACAAGCACTTTTGGCACGACGTGGGTGTCTTGGCCCGTGCCAGTTGCCCTGCACCAGCTAGGGTTTAGGGTTTAGGGTTTAGGGTTTAGGGTTTAGGGTTTAGGGTTTAGGGTTTAGGGTTTAGGGTTTAGGGTTTAGGGTTTAGGGTTTAGGGGTTGTAGGGTTGTAGGGTTTTAGGGTTTTAGGGTTTTAGGGTTTTAGGGTTTTTGGGTTTGGGGTTTTAAGGTTTTAGGGTTTTAGGGTTCTAGGGTTCTAGGGTCTAGGGTTTAGGGTTTTGGGCTTAGGTTTTAGGGTACAGCCAGACAGGGCTGACGTCGAGATTCAGTGTGTCATTCCAACAGTCCAGCAGTAACACAAGCTCACGACGCATGTTCTGTCTGGCTGTACCCTAAACCCTAACCCCTAACCCCTAAACCCTAAACCCTAAACCCTAAACCCTAAACCCTCAACCCTACATGAGGTAAGCCCTCCTTCTTGTGCGGCCCGACCCGGTTTGAAAGTGCGGGCTATGCGCACAGCCGAAGATGAGAAGTCACGAAACCATAGGGCATCTGCAAAGGGCCGTCGCAGACAGAGAAGCTGCCATGCAACCCTAAACCCTAAACCCTAAATCCTAAACCCTAAACCCTAAACCCTAAACCCTAAACCCTCAGAGCACCAAAGCCAGGTGTCTACAACTGCAGGCCTGGGGTGTTCAACGCCTCCAACACCGAAGCTTGCCTTTGCCCATTTAGGGTGTAGTTGTGTAGGTAGGGTTTAGGGTTTAGGGTTTAGGGTTTAGGGTTTAGGGTGTAGTTGTGTAGGGTTTAGGGGTTTCAGGGTTTAGGGTTTAGGGTTTAGGATTTAGGGTGTAGTTGTGCAGGGTTTAGGGGTTTCAGGGTTTAGGGTTTAGGGTTTAGGGGGTAGTTGTGTGAGGTTTTGGGGTTTAGGGGTTTAGGGTTTAGTTGTTTAGGGCTTAGCGTTTTGGGGCAAGGGCTTAAGAGTTTTGTTCTAGGGGTTTAGGGTAATAGGGTTTGGATCAGGCCTTCTGGGGCTTGGGGTGTCGAGCGCTACTCCCTAGGCTACCTGAACCAAGAGTCGTTGAGCATGTACCAAGTTGTTACTTACTTGGCCAATACACGGGCTTTAAGCTTATAAGGCTTTCCTTATGTACATATATATATATATATATATATTCTAGAGATTAAGTTTTCAAGGATGGACCCTTATAAAAGACCGGGGGGGCAACGTGGCAACGTGGGGGCGACTTAGGTATACAGGGACTTTTTCAGGTATGTATAGAGGTATACAGGGGAATAAGACTAAGTGCCCCTTCTAGGGCACCTTCCTGACTATATCCCTGGAATGTAGAGTGTTCGTGTTAGGGGGAAAGTGCTTGCGAATTTAATGACGAAGGACCGGGCTAGTTGCTTTTTTTTATGATGATGACTAGTCTGACCCTTGCTGATTTCACACCCTAAACCAGACCCTAAACCCTAAACCCCAAACCCCAAACCCCAAACCCCAAACCCCAAACCCTGCTCAATTGCGCCCAGGCATGCCCTTCGTAAGTGCTATGATTGCATTTTCTATGGCTCTTACCCTAAGGGTTCATGCACCTCATTGTTGTTTATACTTGGGCCGCAAAGTCCCTAGATAGGAAGTACATCAAGGCCCCAAGTATTCCTTGTTTAGGTACATGGACCCTTGGGGTTAGCACAAGTACAGTGTTTCTGTGCTGACTATACCCTAAACGCGAAACTAGATCAGGAGCTGGTAAAGGCCTTTGACTACAAGCAGTTTGCAGACGAGCACAAGGACCGGGCGGGCTAAGGGTTTCGGGTTTAGGGCTAGGGTTTAGGGTTTAGGGTTTAGGGTTTAGGGTTTAGGGTCTCGGGTTTCGGGTTTAGGCTTTAGGGTTTCGGGTTTAGGGGCACAGCTGGAAACGCTTACTGGGCTGAAGATTTCGAAGGCCTTAAAGCACTAACTATACCCTGCCCCCAGACCCATATCTGAAAAACCCTAAGCCTGAACCCCGAAACCCCAATTCTCGAACACTGCCTCAAGCGGCATCTGAACCATCAAAAACCTCAGCACCCGAAACCCTAAAACCTAAACCCTCAACTCTAAATTCCCTAAATTCCTAAGCCCGCTAGAGTCCTTAGGCCCCAAGAAGCCCTACTGTAGACTCCAAACCCCTAAGACCCTCAACCCTAGCCCCCAGTACTTAAGACTCTTCATCTGTTTTGGCAAATTCCTGATCTTTTAGGGCCTCGGCCCTTGGGCGTGGTGGAGTGCGTTCCATGTGAGAGCCAGTGGTTGACACCCCCCCACACGGTGTGTCCTGTAACTCCAAGCACCTGCATCCCATGTCAGCGTTTAGGAGGGGAGGGAGGGTTACGGTGTAACCAGGGCGTCAGTAAGCCCTACAAGTTTCAGCCCCCTAAACCCCAAACCCCAAACCCCAAACCCCAAACCCCAAACCCCAAACCCTAAACCCTAAACCCTGAACCCTGAACCCTGAACCCTGAACCCTCATTTTTCAGAGGTAAGTACCCTGGCAGGACATGGAGGAGGTGCAAACGAGCCTTGCTCCGCCAGCTGTCTTGCAAATCAGGGGTTTAGGGTTTAGGGTTGAGGGTTGAGGGTTGAGGGTTGAGGGTTTAGGGTTTAGGGTTTAGGGAGCCGTAGTTGAGCTTGCACCTTCAACCCGGCGGTTGAGTTTAGGGGTTTAGGGGTTTAGGGGTTTAGGGCTTTAGGGCTTTAGGGCTTTAGGGCTTTAGGGCTTTAGGGCTTTAGGGCTTTAGGGCTCTAGGGCTTTAGGGCTTTAGGGCTTTAGGGCTTTAGGGCTTTAGGGCTTTAGGGCTTTAGGGCTTAGGGCTTAGGGATGCTTAGGGTTTAGGGTTTATAAGGGTTAGGGTTAAGGGTTTAGGTTTTCGGGTTTGGGGTTTAGGGTTTAAGGTTTAGGGTCTAGGGTTTTGGGCTCACCCCAAACATGAACCCGAAACCCTAAGCACCGGAAGGTGTCTGACCCAAGGCGCAAACCGCTGCATCTTGAACCCGGCCCGCTGTTCAGGGTTTAGGGTTTAGGGTGTAGGGTTTAGGGCGCATACACCCTAAGCCTTGAACTCTTTGTTCTGTATCCCTTCTGGCTTAGAAGGCCCTAGGCTCAGGGTTGTTCTGGATGCTGGTATCGGCACACAAGAAGAGAGGGTTTCGTGTCTTGGGCGGAACGTGTAAGTTGATAGTTTAACCGCATTTGGTCCTCCACAGACTCCTTTCATGGGGATTAGGTGGCTTAGCGTTGTCGGGCTCCTGATGCACCCAATGTAAAGCAACCAGAAGCTGAGAGTTTAGGGCGAACTAGGCCAACAGCCCGTCACCCTAAACCCCAAACCCCAAAACCTAAACCCCAAACCCTAAACCCCAAACCCCAAACCCCAAGCCCGCGCCATTTTTGGGCAGCTCTTGCAAACGCGCACTCTGACCCCCAATTAAAACCCCCAACCCCAAACCCTAAAACTTAACTCTGATCCCCAAAACCCTAAACCCCAAACTTCAAACACCAAACCCGAAACCCTAAACCCCAAACCCTAAACCCCAAACCCTAAACCAAGGCAGTACCAGGCGCCCGAGAAGCTCTCCTTGCTGCAGCAGTGGACTCTTAGGGCTACTTGGAAATACTTTTCTTTTTTGAGCACTTTAACCCTAAACCTAAAGCCACAATAATTCCTAAGAAAACAGCTAAAGTTAGAAATTTTGCCAGGGTTCCAAACCCTAAACCCTAAACCCTAAACTCTAAACCAATAGGACGGTCGGCTTGCCCCGAGACCTGGCCAAGTGCTTCGCCCCAGGCGACGGGTGCCTTGCTTTGGGGTTTAGGGTTTGGGGTTTAGGGTTTAGGGTTTTGGGTTTGGGGTTTAGGGTTTAGGGTTTAGGGTTTAGGGTTTGGGGTTTAGGGTTTAGGGTTTGGGGTGTAGGGTAAGAGCTCCGGACCTAGCTCCCAAAAGTCCTAAAGCGTTGTATAGGGTTTAGGGCTTGTTGGGTTTAGCGGGGGTTCAGCTCCGGAACTCTGACTCAAGCAGAAGTCCTAAAGCCCTCAAACCTGAAAGTTCCCAGGGGATTCGGTTATGGGCTTTAGGGTTTTGTTTTTTTTTAGGGGTCTTGAGCTTTCGGTACTGTGCCCAGCACACCCTGCTTCACAGAGTGTACCGTCGGCAGGCAACAGTACTGCTGGCACCGTGGCCAAGCGAGTAGCGGCTCCCTTGTGCAGCGTTGTGCCTCTTGTCATGAAGTTCCTTTGAAGCCTAAACCCTACACCGTAAACACTCCACCCTCAACCCTAACCCTTTATAGAGCTCAGTCTAGGACTCAAATTGAGGCCTTAGCATGTGCAAAACAATTCCTGGGTGGAGGCAAGGGCATTAGGGTTAGGGGCAGTAGGGTTTAAGGTTTAGGGTCTGGCGGGACACAAAGTTCACAACTACTGCAAAACAGCATAACACCTTCGACCTTAAACCCGAAGCCCTGAACCCCTAAACCCTAAACCCTAAACCCGATGAACCTTTCCCTCCGTGCTCATGCTTGAGGCTAGGAGGGGTGCGGCATCATTGGCCCGAGCAGATCTCAGAGACCTGCGAAAGCCTAGCTCAACCCTAAAGGCTTAGGGTTTATAGGGTTTACGGTTTAGGGTTTAGGGGTTTAGGTTGTGTCAGGAGAGGGCCCGCGCTCGGGTGTGAAACACCCGAGCCGCGCGCTCACATTGCCTGTCAACTCACCCCGGCCACTCTAATTAGCAAATTAGGGTTGAGGGTTTAGGGTATCCCTAAACCCTAAACCCTAAACCCTAAACCCTAAACCCTAAACCCTAAACCCTAAACCCTAAACCCTAAACCCTAAACCCTAAACCCCAAACCCTAAACCCTAAACCCTAAACCTATGAGTTGATTTCTTCCATGCGCCGCCGATGTGCGTTTTCTTTGTTAGGGCCACGCTTCAGGTCTAGGGGTTTAGGGCCTTCGGTGTTGTCAGGCCCAGTGACGGCCTCAAGTCAAAACTGGAAGAGCTCTGTTATGAGCTGAGTTGTTCTTTTTTCAACCGCACTTCAAGGTCCGGGGTAGCCTCGGCCCTTTTTCGGGCCTTCGGCATGGTCAGGCCCAGTGAGGGCCCGGAGAGTTTTTGAGTAAGTCAAGAATCCTCAGTCCGAAGCCCTTGAAGCTTAACCCGCATGCTAAATCCTATCTTCCAACAGGGGGGGGGGGGGGGGGGACACGACGATGTGACCCTAAACCCTGAACCCTAAACCCTAAACCCTAAATCCTTCCGTTTCTGGGAGTCCCTTGCCTGGGTGGCCTTCCTGTGCGTGGGAGGCCTGCCAGCTAACCCTAAAACCCTAAACTCTAAACCCTATAAACCCTATAAACCCTATAAACCCTAAACCCTAAACCCTGAACCTAAACTAGAGGTGGCCTGGCTACGGCCATCGACGTTGTCGTAAGAAAGGCCAATATCCGTTGGCCTGTCTAGGACAGGCGGTGAGGCTTAACCCTCACATTTCCTTTTTTTTGTTTGGTGGGCGCTTGGCCGAGCGTGCGGGGTCTATCGCTCGCCGGAAGCGACCCCCTCACTTTGTTTGCAAGCTTCGAGTCGAGGGGAGCCGACTACTTTGTCATAGGGGGGGGGGGTGACATTTTACATTTTGAAATGTTTCAGGGTCCTTAAGCTCAATAAGAACTGGGAATGTTGGTTTTAATGCTATCCCAACCTGGTATTATCCCTGAACTAGACTAGGGCTAGCTCTCAAGTTCTCCATTGGGAATTCAGGTTTAGGGTTTAGGGTTCAGCATCCCAAGTCCAAGCATTCACTGGTCAAGCAATTTATCGAATCGAGCGTTGGAAAATTCTCACCAGCCCAAACAAACCCACAACATTCAGAAAACATACAGGTCCACTTTTTCTGTACGTTACATATCAGGCCAGCTTAAATCCTACCTCTCCAGAAAGCCTTAAACCTTGTAGGACCCTAAACCTTAACCTTGGGGGCCTTGAACCGTAAACCCGACGTGCCGACTGACCTGGATTCGCCGAACGCTGGTGCCTATTGACCGAAATTTGCCGAGCACTGGTGCCGATTGACCGGCCCTTGCCGAACAACGCGTCCCGATTGACCAGAAGGTGATGACACAGAATGTAAACACAACACGAACCAATAAGTTAGCTATATGTATCTATCTATCGATCTATCTATCTATCCACCTATCTATCTATCTATCTATCTACATGTATACACATGTTTGTGTACTTGAGAGAAGGTTTAGGGTTTAGGGTTTAGGGGCTTGGCGCCTTGTCTCCTCCAAACCGAGTTCCCTACTTCCCCACTCAGAACCAGCAAGTAAGGTCAGTTGTGAAGACAGTGTTCTCGTTTATTCTCGACATCGTTGAGAAGTTGCTGCTGCTTGGCAAAACGCTACATTACAGTGGACCCCAAAAAAGCATTCATCCTTATCCTTGTCACCTAAACCTAACCCTAAACCCTGAACCCTAAAGCCCAAAACGCTCAGGGCTTGTACTTCGACCCCAACCCGAGTTCCGAAACCTTGTGGGCTCACACAGCACCCTAAACCCCATAGGAAACGGGACATGTGTGTCTGCCCTAAACATCGAGATCCTTGGGCTTAGGGTCTGGGGTCTAAGTCTGGCGCCTAGCGACCCAGCGACCTGTATGTGTATGGAGTGTCCTTGGAAACCCTAAACCCTAAACCCTAAACCCTAAACCCTAAACCCTAAACCCTAAACCCTAAACCCTAAACCCTAAACCCTAAACCCTAAACCCTAAACCCTAAACCCTAAACCCTAAACCCTAAACCCTAAACCCTAAACCCTGAACCCAAACCCTGAACCCTACTTCGCCCAGCCCTCGACCTTGGAACCCGAACTAGCCTCGAGGAATTTTTGGGTTTGCCCTCAAGGTTGGCCTGCTACGCCCACCTCCCCCTAGCCTGGGTAGGCCCTTGGGATAGTTTAGGGTTTAGGGTTTGGGGTTTAGGGTTTAGGGTTTAGGGTTTAGGGTTTAGGGTTTAGGGTCTTGGGACATTTGTTCATTTTCCCTTATTGGCTTTAAGAGGGTCATGTTTAGGAACCCTGTTTCAGGGGCTTCTAAAGGCGCTCCCCAAACTCCTCCAGGGGTTTAGGGTTTAGGGTTTAGGGTTTAGGGTTTAGGGTTTAGGGTTTAGGGTATTGATTGTTGTTTTAGGGGTTTTGGTTGTGAGGGCTTAGGAATGCTTAGGGCTCAGGGCCCTTGTGGCTTTTGGCAGGACGGTTAAGGTTTAGGGTTCAGCGTTCAAGGTGTAGGGTTTAGGGTTTAGGGGTTTAGGGGTTTGAGGTTTAGGGGTTTAGGGGTTTGTTGGGATGTTGCGTTTGTTCCTCCCACTCCGATGTCGTTTACCCAGTAATCTCTTTCGCCCTGCAGTCGATTTCGCCGCATGCCTCGGACTATCAGTTTCAGATTCCCAAATATACCCACATAGCAGATACTCAGACCCTAAACTAAGGGACGCTGTCAGCAACTTCTTCGGGGTCTAGAGTTTAGGGATTGGGGCTGAGGGATTTCCGACAAGAGTACCTCACACCCTACACCCTACACCCTAAACCCTAACCCTAAACCCTAAACCCTAAACCCTAAACCCTAAACCCTAAACCCTAAACCCTAAGCGCCATTCAGCGGAGGATGTTCGTCATCGATGTGGTCATGAACGTGCTCAAGCTTGTTCGCGCGACTTGTGCTCCAAAGTCTGGGGTTTAGGGCTCTAGGATGCCCAGGTAGTACCCTTATTCCTTTTTTTTGGGGTTTAGGGTTTGGGGTTTAGGGTTTGGGGGTTCAGGGGGTTTAGGTTCCCTTCTTGACCCCTCGAAGCAAGAAGGGGCACCCTTCTCTAATCCTAGGTTACTGGGCAGCCGAGGGTCAAACCCTATGCCCTAAAGCCCAAAAGCCTTCAACCCTCAGCCCTAAACCCTAACCCCTAAGCCCTAAGCCCAAAAGCCCACAAGCCCAAAAGCCCCAAAGGCCAGAAGGCCAAAAGCCCAAAAGGCCAGAAGCCCAAAAGCCCAAAAGCCCAAAAGCCCAAAAGCCTAGAAGCCCAAATGCCCAAAAGCCCAGAAGCCCAAAAGCCCAAGAGCCCAAATGCCCAGAAGCCCAAAAGCCCAAAAGCCCAAATGCCCAAAAGCCCAAAAGCCCAAGCCGATGTCCTGGAACTGGGACCATGCCTTGACAAAAGAAACATCCCTAAAGCCTACCCCTCAGGGTCCACGTACCTCATTATCGTATGCCCTAAACCCTAAACCCTAAACCCTAAACCCTGAACCCTGAACCCTAAACCCTAAACCCTAAACCGTGGCCCCCCAGAAGTCCCTATGTAGGAAGGACTTTCAGGCACCAGGATGCCCCACTTAGGTATATGGACCCTTCAGGGTACCGCAAGGAGGGGCCCCCTTACTATACTTACTATAGTTAAGGGACTTATAGCCTAAGTTAGGATCCTTATAACCTAAGATGCCCAGTAGTACCCTTATTCCCTTTTTTGGGGGGTTTAGGTTCCCTTGTAAACCCCTTTAAGCAAAAAAAGGCACCCTTTTTCAGCCTAGGTTACTGGGCAGCCTAGTAACCCAATTTAGGGTCCTGATAACTCTACTTCTAGCTAGGGGGCCCCTCCTTGTAGCTCTTCAGCCAACTAAGCAAGAAGTAGGGAACATCGGCGCCAAAAGCGCTCCGAGCCAGGGCTGATAGGGTTTAGGGTTTAGGGTTTAGGGTTTAGGGTCTAGGGATTAGGGTTTGGGGTTTGGGGTTTGTGGTTTAGGGTTTTGTTTAGGGTTATAGGGCTTGGGCTTAGTGTTCTGGGGTTGCTATACAGACTATGCTCCACGGCGCCACTCCTCCTCAAACACCAGTACATGATTTCCCAAGCCTCTCAAGTCAGGAGAGGCATAAAGTCTCACGAGCCTAAGCTTTGCAAAGATCTTCAGACATAGCCCTCACTCGGCCTGAAGACCAAAAACCCTAAACCCTAGACGCAAACCCAAACCCTAAACCCTTCAATTCCACTTTAATTCCTAAAGCCCCAAAACCTAAACCCTAAACCCGAAGCCAACAACTGCTGAGTGAGTCACCAAGTGCAGTGCCAGTGCTAAGGCTACGTGTCAAATTTCGGCCTGAACCTTCCTCGGTCGGTTGTAGAGGGTTTAGGGTTTGGGGTTGGGGGTTTAGGGTTAGGGTTTAGGGGTTAGGGCCTCAGGCCCTTGTCTTCACTATCTTCGGCACTATCCACAAGCATCTCCTGGGCGGACGAGTCTGGAGACAGGAGTGCGAGGCCTTTGGGGGTTTTTTGGGTTTGAGAGTGAGCCTTTCGTAGGTTTCAAGTTTCGGGCTTAGGCTTAAATTGTTAATTGGTTTACGGTTTGGGGTTTAGGGTTTAGGGATAAGGTAGCCGCGTACGGCGTGTCCTCTTGTCGAAACCCTCTATCCTCAATGCGATTTGGAGTTTAGGGACTTTGTCAGGGATCAGGTTAGTGTCTGCGGTAATCTCGGGGTTGTGTTACGGAACCGAATAGTTAAGTTTCCAAAATACCGCCAGCAAATACGAACGTGTCCTCTTTTGCTTCCCTTGAAGAAGAGCCCTAAACTCGTCTAAGCCACTCTAAAGACATCTAAATACCCCATGCAGTGCTAACGGGTCCTTAATTCTTCAGTTTTTTGGTTAGGGGTTGACCCTAGCCCTAACCCTAAACCCTAAACCCTAAACCCTAAACCCCAAACCCCACGAAACCGTTGCAGTTTCGTGCTCAGAGCCGCGGCAAAGGCAGCGAGCACATCGCCCAAAAAAGGCTAAGGCCGGCATTGAGCTATGGGATGTGCAGCAGGGATACCAGTTTATCCTCAGGATGGCTCCTCGACATTTTTAGGTTTAGGGTGTAGGGTTTAGGGTTTAGGGTTTAGGGTTATACAGGGCTCAGGGTTAGTATAGGGTTTAGGGGTTCGCCATATTAAGGGTGCCTTCTTGGGGTCCTGATTTTACGGGGGTCCTACTATTTGGGGTCTGTTTTCGGGGTCCCTTTGTTTAGTAAACCCCCATGTCTTTAACGATACACAGATCCTTTAACGGGGCCATATTTTTGAGATCCTTCAATGGGCTTGGTGTTTATTGGTCCCGCGAGGACCCTTCTGAGTTTTTTGCTGGGCCTTGCCTGTTAAGCAACTAAGGCTACCCTTCTTTTTCTAAGCCACTGTGGGACCGAGCCTGTTTAAGACCTACTGGTTCGTAGCAGCTCAGATGCCCAGTAGTACCCTTATTCCCTTTGTTGGGAGTTCTGGTTCCCTTGTGAACCCCTTAAAGCAAGAAAGGGCGCCCTTATGAATCCCAGGTTACTGGGCAACTTAGGAAATAAATCAGGTACCTTATACCATAAAATCCCCTATGCCCTTTCAGGGACCAGGGCAATTACCTCATTCCCTCGTTTTCTACGAAGAACCAGTCAGACAAGCGGCCAAGTAATAAAGCCCTAAAGCCCTACGGCTCTACACTCTCTAAACCCTAGACCCCTTCGTAACCCTGAGGGCCCAACCCGCCATGATTCAAGGCTTTTCATCTGTTATTCGGGCCCACAGGCCTTATGATTTGGGGTCTTGGGCCCTTAGGGATTTCTGTGCTGTTCCCCCCGTGCCCCCCACCCCGCTGAACCGAAAACCCCAAGCCCTGAACCCAGACCCCTAAACCCCAAACTTAAAACCCCTAAACCCTAAGCCCTGAACCCCTAAACCCTAACCCCTAAACCCTAAGCCCCCCTAAACCCCTAACCCCTAAACCCTAAACCCCTGCTCCAAGAGCAGTTAAGGCCAGAGACCACATGTGGGGCATGCGCTCCATCCGAAGTCGACTCTCGAACGCAGTCTGTGTGTGTGGTTTAGGGTTCAGGGTTTAGGGTTCTTAGGGTTTAGGGTTGAGGGTTTAGGATCTGGGGTCTAAGGTCTAGGCATTTGTCTATGCATGCGCGCGCGCGCGCGCGCGCGCGCGCGCGCGCGCGGGTGTGTGTGTGTGTGTGTGTGTGTGTGTGTGTGTGCGCGTGTGTGCTTGTCTTTGTTTAGTTTGTTGGTTTAGGATTTAGGGTTTTTGTTTTTTCGGGTTTAGGGATTGCAGGGTTTTAGGGCGGCTAGGTTGAAACGCCGTAACCCCAACAAGCCCCAATCGAGCAAGGTCCGTTTGGGAAAGCATGTCTTTATGCCAAGCAGTTTCATGTGGTTTTACTGGTAGGGGAGCAATTAGGGAATTGACCCGAGCAGCAATAGGAAAGAAAGCCCTAAACGCTGATCCATGAGACAGTCCTCATGGCCCTTTTCCCTAAGCCCTAAAACCGAAGTCCCTAAAACCCCAAACCCTAAACCCCAGGTTCCAAATTCTTTTGTGGTTTACTTGGAGCGTAGTCTAGATGATATGATGGCACCTGGAAACCCTAAACCCTAAACCCTAAACCCTAAACCCTAAACCCTAACCCCTAAACCCTAAACCCTAAACCCTAAACCCTAAACCCTAAACCCTAAACCCTAAACCCTAGACCAAGGTCAGATCTGGCGAAGCTGTGTCCGAAACAAAAGGCATTGCCGACGTTTGAGTCTTCGTGGGACTCTGCGACCTGGCGATCCAGGCCGAAGGGTGTACCTTTGAAGCCGCTTCTTGCCTTGGGTTTAGGGTTTAGGGTTTAGGGTTTAGGGTTTAGGGTTTAGGGTTTAGGGTTTAGGGTTTAAGGTTTAGGGTTTAGGGTTTAGGGTTTAGGGTTTAGGGTTTAGGGTTTAGGGTTTAGGGTTTAGGGTTTAGGGTTTAGGGTTTAGGGTTTAGGGCACTAAACAAGCCCTGTAGACTACACTTGAGTTCCTCATGACCCCCACATCTTTGGTTCCCAGATTCCAAATACGCACCCCTCCCCCTCCAAAAAAAAGAAATAAACACATAAGGAAACAAACAAAGTGACAAAGAAACCAACAAAAAAACCATAAACGCATTCATAAACAAAATATGCAGCAACACATAAACACAAGCCCTATTCAGCTTTTCTCTTTTGACCCAACATCTTGAACATTAGAGTCCTTCGTGCTTTCGATCCAGGGCCTAAAGGCCCAATTTTGACAGTACTTATAAGCCCCCTTAAGTCCCCTAAGCAGACCACAAGTAGGCTTATAGTTGGGGTTCTAGCCCTAAACCCTAAACCCTAAACCCTAAACCCTAAACCCTAAACCCTAAACCCTAAACCCTAAACCCTAAACCCTAAACCACATGAGCCTCAACGTAGTGCCTTTCAAGGGCAGGGCTTCCGCAATCCGAGGAACCGGATCCTGCACGAGAGGCACCTCAAAGTCATGAACCAGTTCCGGAAACAAGTGGAGGTGGGAGGGTTTAGGGTTTAGGGTTTAGGGTTTAGGGTTTAGGGTTTAGGGTTTAGGGTTTAGGGTTTAGGGTTTAGGGTTTAGGTTTCAGGTTTTAGGGACCTTTAGGGTCTCTTTTTTGTTTTTGTCTGGCGGTTCCTTTTGTACTATGGAGCCCGTAAATACCCAAACCCCTCTAAGAAGGCTCTAAATCGCCCCTGAAGTAGGCTTTCTTCAAAGTCTTTGGAATCCAAAAAGCATCCCTGTTTCTATTCGTGGAGCTCCAAGGAATAGGGGCCATAAGTTTGGGAAAGCTGCATGAGGTGGCTCCAGATGTCTTCAGCGACGTAATCACGGCCCGACGTCAGACGAGCGGGGACTCGGACGTCTCGGGCTGGGTACAGACCGACTAGCCCCCGTAGGCACGGTCTCGACTATGAGCAGCTGGGACGAAAGCCCGCGGAGCGGTGGCAGCATTTGCGGCAACGTTGCTTCCTGACGCTGAGCGTAGGATCAATCGAAAGTTTTCCCTCGCCCGAAACCCGCTAAATCACTAAGCCCTATAGGGCTTAGTAAGGCTCCAAGTATAGAAACACTACCTACATGAGGGTCTAAAGTCTGTAACAAATACCTGCTACTTTGGGCTATTTGGAGCCTTAGGGTATAGCCCCCTCAACCTTGACTTCACCATTTCTAAAGCAGCTCAGAGTGCTTCGGAAGAATCCCAGGCCCTGGAAGTCGGAGTCTGTTCCGTCCTTGCGTCAGGGGTTACCTGAAGAGAGAGCTGCGAAGCCTTTGGCCTTTGGTTTTCCTTCTTTGCTCTCGTGGCCTCGTTCGGGGCTGGTCTCTGGGGGCTGAGAAACAAAGTTAACTCGCTATATACATATATCCCTATATATATATATATTTATATTTATTTTTGATTTATGAATTGATGTTTTTGTTTGTATTTATATGCGGTTGAGGGTTCAGGGCTAGAGATTATGTACAAGTAACCCACTTACTCTGGACTCCAGAGTCAAGAAGTCACACCTACTTCGGGCCATTTTGAGCCTTACAGGGACAACCTTAAACGACCCCTAAATCCCCTAATTAAGACCTTCTTGGGGGTTTAGGGTTTAGGGTAGTAGACCTAAACCCTAATCCCTCATCCCTAAACCCTAGAACAAGACCGAAGTTGAGCTGAGGATTCCCCCAGAGCCTAGCAACTGATTTTCGGTGGCCCAGAGCTTGGTATGTGTTTAATCATGCGAGCCGCTGTCTGGGGGTATAGGGTTAAGAGTTGCGGGCTTCGGAAGCCCCAAACCCTAAACCAAGACCCTAAACTTGCAGCTGCGGTGAAATCAGAGATTCAAGTAAAACTCACGAGAACTGCCCCCCTTTCCCTTCCCTGCCCTCCCCCCCCCCCCCCCCCAACACCCGCACCCCCCCCCCCCCCCCCCCCCCTCCCCCGCCTTACCCTCCCTTCCACCCCCCTCCCCCCCGCAACTCCACCCGAAGCTTCAAGATACAACTGCTGCATGCAATCTACACCAAAGTCGGGCCTAAGCAAAGCGTACCCCCACTCAACATGCAGTTGTCAGCGGCTCGTTCCTCACACTGCCAGTGCATCTTACGTTTGCGCCCCCACTTGCAGAAAACTCTCCGTATCCAGGGCGAATTGAACTACTAGGATGCCCAGTAGTGCCCTTATTCCCTTTTTGGGGGGGTTTAGGTTCCATTATAAACCCCTTTAAGCAAAAAAGGGCACCCTTTTTAAGCCTAGGTTACTGGGCAGCCTAGACTAAGGTTTGGGCTGTCATCCCGGAGAGTTTGGCAATGAGTTTCGGGGTGCCGGCTGGCAGTTACAGAGAATTTTTCATCTTGACAAGCACGGTGCTGCTTCCCCGCGGGTTGTTCTCAGTTTGGGTCCCTCTCTAATCCCTAAACCTGAACCTAAGACCCTAAACTCCTAAACCCCTGCTTTTGGAGGAGCACCTCGTTCTTCGAACTCGCAGTTCTATCTTCTGCATATGGGCGTTTAGGAAAATAAGGGAGACCCCCCCCAAAAAACAAAAAAACAGCAGGATTCCCTTATAACAAGAACCCCCAATGAGGTACCCCTGTTTTCGGAACTGTATAGATGGTC